>CAUYSK010119220.1:0-13894 GCA_963575035.1 Avahi laniger | reverse complement strand
AATTTTTTCTATATATTTTTAACTGTCCAATTAATTTCTTTCTATTTTTGGTAGAGACGGGGTCTCGCTCTTGCTCAAGCTGGTCTCGAACTCCTGAGCTCAAACAATCCGCCCGCCTCGGCCTCCCAGAGAGCTAGGATTATAGGCGTGAGCCACCGCGCCCGGCCCGGTTTCTAACTCTTGAGTTTAAACAATCCGCCCGCCTCGGCCTCCCAGAGTGCTAAGATTACAGGCTTGAGCCACCACACCCGTCCTATTTGATAGCATTTTATCCTCAGTATAACTTTTTTCAAAATTTGATGTCTGTCCTCTCAAACTCTGCAGCTGCTTTATCAACTTAATTTATGTACTATTCTAAATCCTTTGATGTAATTTCAACAACATTCACAGGTGTAGATTTTATCTCAAGAAACCACTTTCATTGCTCATCCAGAAGAAGCAACTCCTCATACGTTCAAGCTTTATCATGAGACTACAGCAATTCAGTGACATCTTCAGGCTTCACTTCCAATTCTGGTTCTCTTGCTATTTCCACCACCTCTATAGTGACTTCCTCCATTAAAGTCTTAAACCCCTCAGAGTCTTCCATGAGGGTTAGAATCAACTTCTTCCAAATTCCTGTTGATGTTGATATTATGTTGACCTCCTTTCATGAATCACGAATGTCCTTAATGGCATCTAGAATGGTGATTTCTTTCCAGAGGGTTTTCAATTTACCCAGATCCATCAGAGGAATCACAGTCCATGGCAGCTACAGCCTTATGAACGGTATTTGTTAAATAATAAGACTTGGAAGTCGAAATCACTCCTTGATCCATGGACTACAAAATGGATGTCGTGTTAGCAGGCATGAAAATGACATGAATCTTCTTTGTACATATCTATCAGAACTTCTTAGGTGACCACGTACGTTGTCAATGCACAGTAATATTTTGAAAGAAATCTTTTTTTCTGAGCAATAGGTCTTAATAGTGGGCTTAAAATATTCAGTAAACCATGCTGTAAACAGATATGCTGTCATCCAGGCTTTGTTGTTCCATTGATAGAGCACAGGCAGAATAGATTTAGCATAATTCTTAAGGGCCCTAGAATTTTTAAAATGGTACATGAGCATTGGCTTCAATAAGTCTCCAGCTGCATTAGCCCCTGTCAGCCTGTCTTTGAAGCTTTGAAGCCAGACATTGACTTCCCTCCAACTAGGGAAGTCCTGGATGGTGTCTTCTTCCAACAGAAGGCTGTTTCATCTACATTGAAAATCTGTTGTTTAGTGTAACCACCTTCATCAACGATCTTGGCTATATCTGGATTAGTTGTTGCTTCTTCTCCATCAGCACTTGTTGCTTCACCTTGCACTTTTATGTTAAGGAGATGACTTCTTTCCTTAAACTTTATGAATAAACCTCTGCTAGCTTCCAACTTTTCTTCTGCAGCTTCCTTACCTCCCTCAGTCTTCAGAGAATTGAATAGACTTAGGGCCTTGCTCTGGATTAGGCTTTGGCTTAAGAAAATGTTGTAGCCAGTTTGATCTTCTATTCAGACCACTAAAACTTTCTCCATATCAGCAATACAACTGTTTTGCTTTATGTCATTTGTGTGTTCATTGGAGTAGCACTTTTAATTTCCTTCAAGAGCTTTTCATTTGCATTCACAACTAACTTTGGTGCAAGAGGCCTATCTCAGCTTTTGATATGCCTTCCTCACTAAGTTTAATCGTTTCCAGCTTTTGATTTAAAGTTAGAGACATACAACTCTTCCTTTCACTTGAACACTGAGAAAACATTGTAGGGTTATTAACTGGCCTAATTTCAATATTGTTGTGTCTCAGGGAATAGTGAGGCCCAAGGAGAAGGGCTCTCCCAGATGGGGGAACTGCCAGTGGAGCAGTTAGGAGAACATACACATTTATCCGTTAAGTTCACCATTACAGTAGTAACATCAAAGATCACTGATCACACATCACCATAAGAGATATAATAATAATGGAAAAGTTTGAAATATTGCAAAAATTACCAACATGTGACACAGAGGCATGAAGTAAACGCGTGCTGTTGGAAAGATGGTGCCAATAGACTTGCTCAATGCACGGCTGCTGTAAACCTACAACTTGTAAAAAATACAGTGTCTGCAAAGTGTGATAAAATGAGATATGCCTGTATGTTCATTATAGAAAATTTTGAAAAAAGAATTATATAAAAAGAAAAGAAAATCTTTGATAATCCCACCTCACCATAGTCTCTATTACATTTTGATATGTTTTTTCTGATTTTTATCTTTTCAAATAGATACTATGATTTTAACATAGTGACTCATGAATATATTTTTTTCAATTGTTTTATTTAGCATGATGTGAACATTTTCCAATTTCAGTAAATATTCTTGAAATTATGATTAAATTTTTTGACTACAAAATAATATATTCTTATTACAGAAAGTTTGTAAAAATACAAAAAATAAAAAAGGAAAAAAATTAAAATCACTAATAGTCCAGTGATAACTACTGTTGGTGTATTGGTGTTTCAGTCTTTTGTGAATACTGGGTATACTTTTTTAGAACAAAATTTGGATGTTGTCTATTACTTTCTTTTTCACAAAATAAGAGTTTATAACCATTTTCCCATAACATGATTTTTAATGGTATTTAATCATGTAGGTATACCAAACTTTATTTTCTTATCGTTAGAAACTTATGTTATTTCCAAGTTTTTACTATTATAAATAATGCTGTGATAAGACTCTTATACCTGCATTTTTATGGACCATCACTGATTATCTTCTTGTGATAAATTCCTAGCAGTGGAATTAATGGAACAAAAAAATACATAAACATTTTAAGACTTTTCATATATACTAGCAAATTGCCTTAGTAAATGTTGCATTCTCACCTGTATAACGTTCTTGAAGTTCTACATTGCTTATGGATGAACCAGAATATTGTTCCTTCCAGTTTAACTAATTTTTATGTTCGAATGCCGAGATTTGTAAACTATGGCCAATTTCTACAATTTTTATTTAAGGCCTCAAAACAGGGGTTTTATATTAATCCACGGCCTCTGGAAGTCCATACAGCCAGAGCTTTTCAGAGGTCTTTCTGAGGGCATTGGAGTCGGATCCCCTGGGTTCGAGGTGTAGACACCAGTGCATGTCTCTTAAACTTATATTTGAAATCCATGCTGTCTGTGCTCAGGTTTGAGGAACTTTTAGTGTGATCCAAAATGAATCCAAACTCTTTGGTCATGCCCAAGTTGAGAGAACTTTTTTGGGTAATCCAAAATGAATTTTAAGAAATAGCTTTTTAGCTAGTTAGACTCTGTCTACTTTGGTAAAACCATTCAGAGAAGCTGTGGAATAGAGTGTAAAGTGCTTAGGTCTAGCCATCAGGCTGCCTGAATTATAATCCCAGCTTCACCATTTAGAAGCTGGGTCCCATTGGGCAAGTTTCTTAATCTTTCTTTACCTTAGTTTCCTCTTCTATAAATGGAGCTAATTGTAGCACCTGTCTCTTGGGTTATTATGATGATTGTTTATTATAGTTTGCTGTATCATCAGGGTTCAACCAGAGAAACAGAACCAGTAGGAGATGTATATTAAGAGATTTATTGCAGGGAATTATTTACATGATTGTGGGGACTGACTAGGCAAGTCAGAAATGGCAGGCCACCAGGAAGGGCAGGCTGGAATTCTCATCCACGTATTGAAGCTGCCATCCACAGGTGGAATTTCTTTTCATCAGGAAAGGCTCAGCTCTACTCTTAAGGCTTTTCACCTGATTGAATCAGGCCCACCCAGATTTTCTAGGATAATTTCCCATACTTAAAATCAACTATTGTGGACCAAACCGATTGCGGAACTAAATCTACATAATACCTTCACAGCAACATGTAAATTAGTGTTTGATTAAATAACTGGAGATTGTAGCCTATAGGATAATATCTACTCTTACACATTTGTGCTATCCCTTCATGCTTGGATAAGCACACTGCTACACATGCCTACTCTGTGTGAGCTATTAAAGTCTGGAATTGTTAGGAACTGCCGAGTAGTCCCACAGGCTTCTGACATAGTGACAAGATATTATCTCTGGCTACTTGAAGAAAAGATCTAGATTTGGTCCTCTCTTTTTACTAGTGCCGATTTTCCCTCATAGCAGATTAATTTCCTTTTGGGAAGTTAATTGCATTCCTTGAACATAACAACCCTAACCTCCTCTCACTCTGAATACAGAATGTTTCTTGGCCCCCTCACTCAAAATAGGAAAATACAGGCCACTCCACAAGTAAAATAGCTAATGGAAATTTCAAGCATGACAGACATTGTTAGGATACTTTCTGGAGGTCTTGTGTTTCAATGCTCCTAACAGTCTCTCTGGAAACAATACCTGTAATTGATCCTCTTGTGGATTGTCTAGGCCTGCATTTCAGTGTTTGGTTTATTTCCATAGCTTTGAACGATGGGGTGGTAATGCAGTACTACTAAATCTTAACCTCACGTGATAGTGGTGGTTGCAGTGCAACTGGCCCTTGCCTGCTTCCCTGAGAACTACCTCCCCCAAACCTCCAATCTCAGCTGAAAGGTAGGCACCTATGGCCAGGTTTCCACATGGTCCTACCCCATTTGGCCATAGCTGGTAGACCTCTATCCTATAAGGTATACTAATCAAGTTCTTTTTCTTGAAAGTTTAAGCTAAAAGACACAGAGCTGAGAGCCATGGTTTCTGGACCTTGAAAAGTATTTAGACTTGGACTTGTAGAGCATGTATGCTGATAAACAGATAAATGCTGGCCAAGTATGCCAGTGAAGAAGCAGGGGGAATCCAAGTATAGCAGGGGATGTGAAGAGTGAAGCAGAGATGATGTGGTCTCAGAGAGAAAGTGAGGAAGAGTGAGAGCTTGCATGAGAAGCTGCTTTGTTTTCCAGTGCTACATGAAGTTCAGCTGTACTTCCTGTTTGTACAGATTCCCAAGATACCTTTGTGTGCTTATAATAAAAACCATTTTTATTTAATTTAAAAGAGGTTTCAGCTCTTTTAACTGCGTAAGATAATATCATTAGAAGAAATAATGACATTATAATTTAGAAATGAAAGTTACATACCTAACATACTTAAAATGGCTTTAGGACTATCCCAAACTATCCCAAGCCTTGATTCTAGAATTTATTTCCACATAGACTAGAGTGCCATGAATATATTGAGAAACATAAGAGAGTAGTACTTAAAAGTATTTATGGACAAACACAATCCCTGCATATAACATATTGTATGAAGAGGGAAACGTATTGCTTGTCTTATGAACACTGACACCAGATCTTTGCCTTAGTGAGTAATAGAAGCTTTTGTTGTTTTGTCTTCTTTCACCGAGAAGAGGCAAAAAGAAACCTCTTTAATATGGGATTTTCTATCTAAAACAACACAAAATATAGCCAGATCCATGAATTTTCAAACGTTTATTTGCATATACTCCCTGACTATATTTTGTGACTAAATCCCAGAAGAGATGAAAAACTTAAATCATTTTTTAATACCCTTCAAGATACCTTCCCCCTTCCTCCACCATTGCCTCTAATTTAAATCTTCCAGCCATGTGATATTCAGTGAAAAAAGACAAGTTCTCAAGATTCCTTGGTAATTAATTCACAATTCTCACCTACTTAAGTGTAGGTGAAATTTTTATGAGTCAGTGAAACTAGACTGTCCAAGTTCAAATCCTGGCTTTATCATTCACCAACTGTGAGACCTTGGACACTTAAATTACATACCCTTTTCTCATCTGTAAAATTGTGATAATAACAGTATGTTTTTGTAAGAGTGAATGTACAGATTAAATGAGTTAAAAGATATAAAGCCGTTAGAATAGCTCAATTAGATTAGCTATTATTTTATTATTACTGGAATAGATTAAATATCAAGTCCGACTCCCTTTATCACAGTTGGATTAAGTAAATTGATTTGTATTAAGTGAACTTAAATTGGTATCTTGGGGTGTTTTAAGTTTCATATTTAAAAAATTTTAGAGCTAGTAGGTAGAATAGAGATTATCCAGTCCAGTAATGTCATGTTATAGATAAGGAAACCGACACATAATTAGCTCACAGAATGAGTGGCGGCAGGGCTGAAATTAGGCCCCAGATCTCCAAACTCCTCACACAAATCTGATCCTGACCTCTACATTCATCGTGTCTCCAGGAATTCATTTACAGCCTAAAGCAAACACGCTTTATGTACAAGGATGAGCCACCTCCCCCCTCTTCTCCTTAGCCTTCTATTTGCATATAGAAGAGACTTGATCTCAGTATTTAAATGAAGTACCACCCTTTATTGTTTTTTAATAACGATTGTTGAAAACATAGCCTTTAAGTCTCCCATATATTTTTTCCACTTAAGCCTGAGGGAAAACTACAGCTTACATATATGTGGGCCTGATGTTGGAAGGAGCATGATTTTTTTTTTTTTAAATAACATCTCCATGAAACATTGATAAATGCAAATTTGATATCAAACAGATATATTGGAGTTTCTATACAATGGTATGTTTTGAAAGTGGGATTCACTTATATTCGGAAGATATTTATTGTGTGTGATAAGCATTTTGCTAGGCATGGAGGTAGTTTATGCTAAATGTAGGGACTCGGAACCCTAAGAAATAAATCTACAGAAATGTTTTCCCCACCCTAATTTACTTTAAAGGGTTTTACTTTTAAAGGGTTAATTTACTTTTAAGAGTTAGCAGTCTTCCTTCCTCCCGATTTTTTTCTTCCTTTTGCTAGTACATCTCTTCTTTGTAAAATACCAACCCAAATATTCTGTCTTTACATGGAGCTAGTCAAAGTGGTGAGTCCTGTGAATGGGCCTGCTGGACCTCACTCCTCACTTTGGACATGACTTCTCCTTGGGAAAGTACTTGAATTTGGACCATGTTTTTGATGCTCTGGGGAACAATCCCATCACTCAGTGTTTACAGTTCACTGTTACACTAATTCGTGTAGGGGACTTTTTGTATTATCTTCTGTAAACTCTTACAAATAAAACATGGAAAAGAAGAGTTTATGTGATCGGAGTAGTTTAAAAACACATTGTGACAAATGTAACATATTAATGTAAGATGACTGAGTGTGGGCTATATGGGAACTTAGTATCTTCACAACTATTTTGGAAATCTAAAACAATTCTCAAATAAAAAGTTTATTTAAAAAAATCCTCCCCAAAAAACACATATACAAAATTACTATGATAAAATAAGTTGCTGTGATTTAATATTAATATTAGCATGGTGAGCAGCTTTTATTCTGTTTCACTACATAAAATAAAATAAAATGATCAAGGCTGAATTATTTCAGTAAGAGAAAGGTCATTGTTATCATAGAAAGTCCTAGTTTGAAAACAAACATCTCTAACAGGATGTTAGAATTAGAAAGGCATGCAAATACAGTCTTTAGTTAAAAGTTTTAAACTGGGATAAAGTTACTATTTGAAACATTTTGATGCCTCAGGGACAAAAATAAACCAAAGACTGCTAATTTCTTGGGCATACTTTTATCTAGAGCACAAATCACCTCTATAAATTTATGAGTCTGGCATACCCACCTGAGAGCAGTGGTCCGTCTTTGCATCTCCAGGCATGGTGCATAACCGTGAAGGTGATCAGTGATCAGTTACTGTTTCCTGAATTGAATGGACAGGAAACACTTTCAAAAATGAACTAGAAACAATTAAGAATCTGAGGACCTTTAGAAATTTATTCCTTTTTGAAGCTATTTACAAAAATAAATAAATGAGCTAAAGAAAACCTTTCTGATTAGTATTTGTACCTTGATTATCTTCACACACTGTTGCCTTCTCAGGCTGCTAAAGTCATCCGGCATCCCCATACCCCACTGCCAAGGATTGTTCTGCACCAGCCAACTCTTTCTGGTAAGGGAGCTGGTGGCAGTGAGGGGGTGGTGGTACTGTTGCTGCTATTGCTGATTGTCCTGTCCTGGGAATCCCACCTAGTCTTCAGACCTTTGGTGTTAGGATTGAGGCCTGTGGGAACAAGGTGGAATTAGAAGTAAATCTTGGAAGCAAGTATGAGATTCCAGCCCTATCACCAGCAGTTACATTTCTCTTTACTCTTTTGTCTCCATCTCTTCTTCCTCCTATTCTTGGAATTTTAGGCAGAATTCCAAGTATCCTCTGGTATGGTTCAACTCAGTCTGAAACAGCTATATATCTCTTCTGGGAAAATTGTGGCCCCAGTTTTAACAGAATATTTGTCTGGAAGCAAAATGTACAACTTTATTATACAGCTTTGGGTGTTCAGAAAGGCCCTCATTGCTCTGCCACTCCTTCAATAAAACAGGAATATTTGCTACCTAGATAGAAGGAAACTATAGGTGATGAGGATCACTGAATAATGTATCTTTTTTTTTTTTTAAGTAAGGTTGCAAAAAAATTTTAAAAACCAAACAAGTCTGTCTGTCTACCCACCTTTTTCCATTCACACAGTCATTTCAGTTGATTTCTACTGTTAGAAATTTTTACAACAGAAAGGGCCATGACCCAAGAAACAATGAGCATGTCTTACAGATAATTCTTATGGTGACATAGCCATTGGTTACAAGCGTGAGCAGGACGATCTTGAGTGCAACTAGAAGTTCAGGTTAGTATTGGACTGTTGTGCCAAGCCAGTTCTAAAAATGCCAGCACTGACTAGCTGAGAGTTTGAGGAGTGACTCTAGCTTTGACTGCCGCAAAAAGGTAAATGTTGCTATTCATCATGTCTGCACATTCTTGCCACTGAGAATCTTTTTTGTTATTTTTTAAGTTTGATTATACTTTACCCTCTCCTTTAGTTGTATTTCATTTAAATTGGCATTCATGATTAGTTTTATAGTTGTAATATAGTTTTTTGTTAAAGATTCCAAATATCTCTGGGTGGTCCCACATTGCTTAATTTGTATTATAATTGCCTGTTTACTTGTCTGTCTTTTCCACTTAACTCCACTTAATTTAATCTCTTGGAACCCAGGAGATTCATCTTTTTTCACTTTTGTCTTCAACACCTGGGAAAATCCTTGGATATAGAAAACACTCAGGAAATAATAGCTAAATAATGCTTTTCAAATTCTAAGTGTTTATGTTGATTTAATTGGATTATTAGCTCTCTGTATTTTTATTTTATGTTAAAGCAATAGGGGTTAAGGAAGTATAGTGATTATTTTCTTTTTGTAAACTGTTTTGAAGTTGTGTGCATGCTGTAATTCACTGTTGTTATTCATGGCAGGATTCTGGGGGATTTTCACCTTTGCAATGACACTTACATTTGACCTCAGCCTGCTATTTCCAGAAAGTGATTGATTGGCTGATGGTTTGAATGTAATCTTAATTATTCAAAGGTTGTGAATTTGACATGAACTGATTAATTTATTTTGTTTTGTTTTGTTTTGTTTTTACCATAGCAAATCTTTTTTAAACATAACATACAAATGAAAAATACAGAGACATCGGTAGATGATCTATCATTCATAATTCTGTGCCTCTTAGAGACAACCATTGTTAACATTTTGGGCACATGCAGTGGTATGCTGAAAAATGTTTAACCGCTAGCTCTCTGAGTGTAATTCTGATATCAAAGTTGACTGATATTTTTATTTATATTAATGAGTAAGATGAAAGTGAAGTAACTAAAATATATTAATATGTCAGAGTTTTCAGTTATTTGTCAATGGCACGAACAACTTCTTCGCTGATTCAGATAATAGTTTTCAAATACTGAAAGAAGCAGGACATGGTACTTCATGCCTATAATCCCAGCACTTTGGGAGGCTGAGGTGGGAGGATCGCTTGAGGTGTTGGAGTTCAAGACCAGCTTGGGCAACATAGCAAGACCCTGTCTCCACAAGAAATTTAAAAATTAGCCCGGTGTGGTGGTGCACACCTATAGTCCTAGCTATACTTGGGAGGTTGAGGCAGGAGGATTGCTTGAACCCAGGAGTTTGAGGCTGTAGTGAGCTGTGATTGGGGCATTGCATTCCAGCGTGGGTGACAGAATGCGATCCTGTCTCTTAAAAAAAATATTTTTTAAAAAAAGTCCAAATTCTGGAAGAATGCTTCCTCAGTTTTTTGTGCTTTTCATAATATAACAGCTCCACACACAAGATACTTTTAGATTGAATCTGCATTATTACCTTTTTCTCCATCACTTTCTTAAGTTTAGACAATCAATAAAATGATAAATTAAGCCCCAGTTTACCAATTTTTGTGGTATAAATATTGCCATGGCCAGTTTCAGGCTACAAATGTGATACCACTGATGACAAATTAGGAAGAGATGAACAGTAGCAGCACATCATTAGCAACAGTAAGATGTTAGGAAATGATGAACTTTTAATATTAGCTTCATTTTTATGTGATCTATTAAACTGTAAGTTTACATAATTTAATTTTTAATAATGACTATGTTTAGCAACTGGCTTGCAAAATTTCTGAAAACTTAATTGTAAGCTCTCATGAGCTAGTATGAGCTGGCTCCAGCACACCACTGGGTAGATGTGTTCTCACTTTTCTTGCATTTATATATATATATCTTAGCCTATTTAGGCTGCTATGACAAAATACCATAGACTGGGTGGCTTATAAACAACATTTCTGGAGACTGGGAAGTTCAAGATAAGGTGCCAACAGATTTGGTGTCTGGTAAAGGCCTGCTTTCTGGTTCTTAGATGGTACCTTCTTACTGTGTCCTCATGTGGCAGAAGTGGCAAGGGATTTCTCTGGGACCTCTTTAATACGGACATTAATGCCATTCATGAGGGCTCCACCCTTATGACCTAATCACCTCCCAAAGGCCACACCTCCTAATCTACACCTTGGGGGTTAGGATTTCAACGTATGAATTTGCAGGGGACACAAACATTCAGACCATAACAAAATATATATATATAGTTTTTAAAGTAAGATTTTAAAAATAAGATTTGGATCATATTGAACAATTAGTAGTTTGGGGGCCTCTTTACTGCTTTATAGACGTGGATTCCAGTAGCTCGTTCTTTTGCGTTGGCACAGACTGTACCTCAGGCCACTTCACAGTGAGTGGGTCACAAGGCGGGGCTAGGTGAGAATGGTTGAATAAAATGCCTCCAGTGTGGAAGGAAAGGAGAAGGAATGAATGGGGACAGGGCAGCATAAACTTCCTGCGTAGCAGGCCGGTTATTTCAAAGTATGGCGCCAATACGAACTTCATCGTTTCTCAGGCAGAGTCCTTTCCTTGAGAGCACTAGGAAACCTTGTTCTACTCATGCACAGTGCTGTGCTCCGTCCTTTGTTCAGCTGGACTCCATAGCTGCCCTTCTCTCCTACATCCTCTCCTGCATCTTCTTGCTTCCCTCCTTTCTGCTTCTTTCTGATCCTGATAGAAGGCAAATTTGCTCTTTGTGAATCTTTTAAAATATCCTCAAAAGGCAGAACTGTTTGTTTGGGGACAGTTGTACTTAGTGACTATGGTCCTAATAAATAGTCATTACCCTTAAATGAAGATATCCTCAAATACATAATATGGTATCCTGAAACTCAGTTTTCTCTGGGCCCCCGAATCTAGAAATTTACACTTATTGGGTAATTTCATGTGACTATTGGCAGTAAAAATTTTAAATGACCTTAATGTCCATTAGCCACCAAAAATGTTCTTAGTATCCAGTGGAAAAGTTTCCAGTGGCTTTGCAAAAAACAGATATTAGGTGATGGGAGGGCTGCTAGCCTTGCTTGTGTAATGGAGAAATTGTTGAATATTTATAGTAAAAGTCTTGTGCCTACCCACTGTTGAAGTTTCTGTTGCAATTCCCAGGGGAGAACAAATCCTTGTGTTGCTAGAATGAATTCAGCTGTTTCCATGTTTTGTTTACATTCCTGGTCAGAGCCTTCAGTTTCATAACAGAAACTCTTTAAGAACTGCCTATTTTTTAAGAATTCGGTTAAATAAATTTTTTTTTTATTTCAGCGTATTATGGGGGTACAGATGTTTAGGTTACGTATGTTGCCCTTGCCCTCCCCCAAGTAAATAAATTTTTTTAATGTATTTGTTTTTATTAGTAAAATAAAGGCCTTTTAAAAGGATTTGGATATATAAACTTATATTGTTTAGGTTTTGCTGTTTTGTATATATTTGTTGCTTCATTGCTACTTTCTCAACCACTGATTGAGTGTATTTTATTTTGGCTTAGATCTCACTCGATATTGGTGGAAAGATAGCAATGTAATGGTGTAGGAACCTCTCAAAGGTAAAAGGAAGAGCCTAGCTGACCTAAAACCAAATGATACAAAGCTAAGAAATAGGTGGCGAGGGCATCCACATTTGAAAGATATTATTTAGATGTCATGTGGTGTGGAAAAATCTTGCAGTGTCTTAACAACTTAAATAATTTATGCACTTTTATTAACGTTTAATCTTAGCTTTTCAAAAAGTATCTGCCTCCCTATTTCACATAAAGTCTGGGTTTCAAACTGACCTAATTTCTTTCTGAATTTTTGGAAGTGTCAATTAATTAACATTTTGATCAGTTTCAGATGCTTAAAATATGTTTTTGTTTTTGCACTAAAAAATGGCAACTATCATCTCTCATAGTAGTGTTATATTAATCTCGTAAAGAATAGAGAGACACAAAAGCATGTTTCTCACCTTTTTTCTTTCCCTGCTGCCTTCTACTAAGCCCACTGATTTTTCATATATTTTTTATTAATAGTAGAGTTTTATTTTTTACAGGAGAATATTATACTGATTAATTGAGATGAATTTGATCTCATTTGAAAAATATCACATGTGGAAGTTAAGACATCTTCCCAAATAGTCACATGCATGCACACACCCCTTTGTTTGTAACATATTTTGTTGTTAGCCAAATTCCAAAAATCAGCTGCTTCTGGAATGTTTGAGTTTTGGTACTGATTTTGATTGCCACATCATCAGTAGACACCAGACGCCTTTGTTATGCAGCTATCCCTTCTAGGTTTCCATACTGAATGATTTCCATACTGAATGATAGGCTAGGAATAATGTTAAAGTAAAGGCCAAATATATTGGTAGACACTAAATATATCCCCATTAAATAATTAATCCTCCACTTTTACTCTGATAGACGTATCAGGTTGTGTATGGAGTCTGATTTCTCTTTTCCTCCTTCCATCCTTCCTACCTTTCCTCCTGTTTCCTTTATATGCCCTAAAAATCAAGTAATTTATTAATCAGATACGTACTTACATATGTGTTCCTTTGATTTTCAGTGTCTCCAAAGGAACAGAGTTAATCTTGGATTATTTAAAAAGTGTTAGATTTGTTCATGCATTAAGGAAGTAAAAAGATAACTAGAAGCTCTAGCCAGAAATGTTAGAATTAAGAGCTATTCTCTAGGCAGGCATGGTGGCTCATACCTGTAGTCCCAGCTACTCTGGAGACTGAGGCAGGAGGATCACTGGAACGCAGGAGTTCGAGGCTGCAGTGAGCTATGAGACACCACTGCACTCCAGCTATGAGACACCATTGCACACCAGTCTGGGCAACAAAGCAAGACCCTATCTCCAAAGAAACAAAACAAAACAAAACAAAAAGCTATTCTCCATAACTCTGACATCTAAAAGCATCCCTGGGGCCGGGCGCGGTGGCTCACGCCTGTAATCCTAGCACTCTGGGAGGCCGAGGTGGGCGGATCATTCTGAGCTCAGGAGTTCGAGACCAGCCTGAGTAAGAGCGAGACCCCGTCTCTACCAAAAATAGAAAGAAATTAATTCGACAGCTAAAAATATATATAGAAAAAATTAGCCGGGCATGGTGACTCATGCTTGTAGTCCCAGCTACTTGGGAGGCTGAGACAGTAGGATTGCTGGAGCCCAGGAGTTTGAGGTTGCTGTGAGCTAGGCTGATGCCACGGC
>CAUYSK010119219.1:0-17386 GCA_963575035.1 Avahi laniger | reverse complement strand
TATAGGTATCAAAATATCACATGTACTCCAAAAATATGTACAACTATTATACATCAACCTCTTATACTTTCCTGAATTAAACTTAAGCCCATTATCTGAAGTGAGATACCACAAGATCGAAAGAATGGACTCCACTTGTACTGGCCATCAAATTGGTACTAACTGATCAACACTAGGGTGCTTACATGGCAGTAATACTCTCCAGGGATTAGGGGGATGGGGGAGTGGGTTAAACCTTCAACTAAAAGACACAGGGAGCATTGTAGGGGGAAAGGGCATGCCTCTAACCCTTGCTTGGGTGAGGCAAAGACATAAAGTGTAACCATAATGTTTGTACCCTTATAATACCCTGAAATAAAAAAATATATATATATTAAAATAAAAAAAATAAAAAGACATAGGAAATTAAGGAAAAATATACTTATGAAATTGGAATTATTAAGTATTCAACATTGTATTAAATCTTAATTCTATATTCATTTTCCTCCACTTCCTTCCACCCTTTTCTCTTCTTCCTCTTCCTCTTACTCAATTCATTTCTCATCTCCCTATTGCTATAACATCAGTGGGAGAGGCAATCAGGCAAAAGGGAAGCGGATGAAACTTCAACCAAATCATGTCACACCTGCTAACATGACATCTTTCTCCTGCCCACCCCCTTCCTCCTTCTTCTTTATTTTAAGAGTAGGAAGAGGTTCAACTAAGAAGTAGGGGAAGATACATAAAGCAATATCTATGGGTTTCAATACTTTTATTATTCACCAACTATACAGTACAAAAGGGAATCAAAGAAAAAAAAATCAAAGAAACAAAATGTTAAAACAAGCTTAAGAATCAGACAAATGGTTATTTAAATACTGTCTCTGTCACTTGCTGGGTAAATCACATAACCTCACTGAGCCTCAGTTACCACATTTACAAAATTCAAAAATGCACACATTTCTTGAGGTGTTTTCATGGGAATTAAAGAAGATAATATATGTAAAACCTCTGACTCATAGTACAAAACAAAGTATACCCATTGTAATTACTTCAAACATCAAAGTTGCTGGTATGTTGTAATGAATTATTATCATCCATTAATGTAGGAATAACTGTTTCGCAAATAAAGACAGATAGATAGATGATAGATATAGATAGATAGGTAGATAGATAGACAGATAGATAGAAGATAGATAGATAGAACAAACTTGTCAGCATGTTCTTAAAGTTCCTAAACTTAGCATATACCAGATTTCTAATTCTTGACTTTAGCATAAACTCTCTGAATTAAATCTATATCTCTGGCTTGTGAGGCAGAACTAGACCATGACACATTTAAATTCTAGCATTGTCCTGTCTATAGCTCTAAGTGAAAATGTAGATTGGTTTAGTGATAATAAGGACATGTGCAATTGTCTATATTTTAATCACTAAAAAGCCTAATTGTTTTCTATAGCATCTTCTTGTCTTTATCACATTACTCCACTGCACAGCATAAGTTACGCCTGCTTCTATAAAAAGTAAATTAATATTCAAGAATTAAAATAAAAGCATATGTTCAAATTATTCCTGTATGGGCTATTCTAAAATTAAGCTATATTCTAGGCACAAATACAATGAGTGAATTAATCATTTTTCAATAAAGACAAATAGCCAGAATCTTGTAAGGAGGTGAAAATATTGGTGAAAAAGTTGGACATCGTATAATACCAACTCTAGTCCGAACAGCCAAATGCAATGTTAAATCATAGTAGTTGCAAATTTGAACTTCTGTCATAAGGGAACACATGGTTCTGCACCCCAGAAAGAAACAAGCAATGAAAATAATTGTGTGGTAAGAATCCTTTAGTCATATTACACTCGCACTAGTAGGGCTGTGTTTCATCCCACCACTACAAAATATTTGAGTTAAGATAATCGTTGTGTCTCCTCAGTTTCATCTAAAATGATCAGCAGGTCACTAACAGTTGCAAGAATAGAAATGGATCACTTCACATCACGCTGACATAAATTTATTTTGCATTCAATATAAGTTGAATATTGACTTATCCTCTCAAAGTTCTGAATATTTAATACATGTCAAATGAAAGATAGATTATAAGAAAGTCTAGCATACATTAATTCATTCATTCATCAATAAATATTAGTGTCTACTAGATGCTAGAACCTTTTCAAAATTTGGGGAATCCAAACATGGAGACAGTTCAATCTCTGCCTTCTAGCGTATTAAGGAACACATAATTATGTATGTACACAATTATAATGCGTGTATAATTCCATTTGTACATAAATTACTATGGCAAATACATAAGAATGTTAATGTCAAGGTGATAAGTCCTATAATGTGAAGAATCATGTAGAAGAGGCAGTGTTTAATCGCTTGGAGAGCACATAGAATGCTTCATTGTAGACTATGCCAGGTGGGCAATGCATTACCACGCTCTTTTTAAGAAATATTATTCTAATTCTGCCACTGCAGCTACTGCCATTCCTAGTAGTACCTTTAAGTATGTATTTAATAGTATTTAATAGTATTAAATAGTATGTATTTAATTAATTCATTTGATTCAGACAGGAAATTAATTTTCCTCAGATCTGTGAATATTTTCTTTTATTGTCTTCTAGCCTGTAGGTTGCTATGAAAAATTCAATTGGAATACAATTTTTGATTATTTATATACGACGCTTTCCTTTTTCTTTCTTTCTTCTCTCCCCAGAAGTAGGCATCATCTCACAGGATATGACTCGGCATGTGCCTTGTGCTGGACAACAAGTGGGCCTTTTTAATCTCAAAACTCCAGTTTTTAATTAACATTTCTTGGATGATTTCCTCTTATTTTTCTCTCCTTTCAGTACTCTCATTATTCAGATATTGGGCTTTCTTGACTAATCTTCTCATTGTCTTATATTTCCTCAATAATTTTCTTTGTTGAATCTCTTTGTCATACTGAGCTATTCCTTAAGTTTCATCTTCCAATACTACTATTTTTGTGAGTAATGAGTATTATAATTTTTTTAAATCTTAAAATTCATTATTTCTATTTTCATATATTTGATTTATTTCTAATAGCTTTTATACATTCTCTGAATATTTCTTTCTTCAATATCATTCCTTATCTCTGTGTGGATATTGCAACTAGTCTTGGTTTTGTTTTGTTTTGTTTTTGTTTTTGTTGTTGTTGTTTCCTCCAGCCTTCATGGTCTCTGTTTCTTCTGAGGTAATTTCTTTTTTACAGTTGATTGATTCTTTCTTTCTTTCTTTCTTTTTTTTAATATATATTCGAGGCTATGCTAGCAAAGGCAAAAGACAAGCTGTTAAAACAGAAAAACTCCCAAATACTATCACTTAAAGAACATAGAATACAGTAAAATAGTCCTGGAGAGAGAAATCTAGGTTAGTGGCATAGCTTTGTTCCAAAGAGTCACTCAGAGACCCAGCTTCCTTCCACTGTCTCGCTCTGCTATCACCTAGAGTTTTTGACCTTGTCTGCACTGTCTTCTGAATCTTCTGCACCAGGGAAGTATGTGCTCCATCTTGCAGAAATAGGAAATGAGAAAAATTCCAGGGTTACAATTTCCTTTGAAGCAAATGAGGTAGACATTACATGAGTCACTCTTACACACATTCCACTTAGTACACAATTACCCCCGGCTGCCGAGGAGGTCATCTACAAATTTAAGTTCCATTTTTATGGAAGAAGAAAAGAGCAGAATTTGAAGACAATGAGGTGTCTTTATACAGACACATTCTTAAAAGTCTGGAGATCTTTGGTTACCTGCTCAACTTTGAGAGTTGGGCAGTAAACAGCTATTAGAAGCTCTGTGCACATGATGGTGTTTCTCTGTTGCAGTCTTGGCTATAGGTTGAACAGAATATTGTACTCTTCTTGACTTTTGTTTGTTTGTTTTGCTTTGATTGGGACCCTTAGGTTTTTTTCTTAGGCTGGCCACATACATAAGAATGTTTCTATTTGTCTGAATGGATGTGTAAGTCTTACTGACTTTATTCTAGACTCCTGGTATGGAAGCCTGTAAGTGACCAAGTCTGTATGAAACTTACACTTAAATCCTTTTTATTGGTTGGGTGCAGTGGCTCACGCCTGTAATCCCAGCACTTTGGGACGCTGAGGCAGGAGGGTTGCTTAAGGTCAAGAGTTCAAGACCAGCCTGGGCAACATAGTGAAACCCTGTCTCTGCAAAAAACTTTAAAAATTAGCCAGGTGTGGTGGCATGTGCCTGTGGTTCCAGCTACTCCAGAGGCTGAGGCAGGAGGATTGCTTGACTTGAGCCCAAGAGTTCAAGTTGCATTGGATTATGATTGTGCCACCGCATTCCAGCCTAGGTGACAGAGCAAGACTCTGTCTCAAAAAAAAAAAAAATCCCTTTTATTTAATATTGTGTGCCACCCACAGTTGTATCTAGTGCATATCAGTACATAGGCCTGTACATATTCTCTCCAGAGAAAATCCTGCTTTCTTTGAGATTAGGGAAGGATACTAGCTTGGCTCTGCAGCATTGGGAAAGAGCTCAGGGTTCCAATGCCATCATGATCAGACTTTCAAACAGTTCTCCTGTTTTTGTCCTGACACCATCCCTAGTTTCCAGCATTGCAGGAAGGGATGTTTTTTTCAACCAGCCAGTTCCTGGCTCTGCCACTTTTGGAGATCAGTGGACACAGAGCTCCACTGATAGGCAGATGTTCAAATAGGTATGTTCCCCGGGGTCAGCTGATACAGCCCATCTGTTTCCCAGTGCCCAAAATACTATTACTGTTGCTCCTCTTCCATCCCCTGACCTTGTGCATTGATTCCTTTGAAATAATCCCTTTATTATTATTTTGGTGGGGTTTCAGTTCAGAAGCTAAGCACATGTTTTCAATCTACCTCATTTAAATTGAAAGTGAACAGTGGTATATGAATCCGTCTTGCCACACCCTCCTTTAAAGTATTCTAGGATTCTAGGGACCTTTGTTGCCTTCATTGCAGAATGAAATTCATACTCCTTAGCCCTGCACAAAATGTTCTTTAAAACTAGGATCTAGTTTCCGTAGCCCACTTTCTGTCTGTTTCCCCTCAATAAGTTTAACTTCTAGACACAGTGATCATTCTGCCATTCCCTGAGTCCAATTGTTAACTTTGCTCTTCTGTGAAGTAACTCCCTTCCTATTTCCTGACCAAGAAAAAAAATTGTTTCTCTGTTGTTTCTCCCTTAATATAGCAAAATTTGTCATACTGATTTCCTTGATGCCATGTTGTATTAAGATTAGGTACAAATCTATCTGCCATTGCCTCTTTCCCACCCTGCCTCTCATCCTTTGAGAGCTACAGGTTAAGTTCTTGGCCTTTAATTTTTGTATCCATTTCACCTAGTGTAGTGACTAATACAGAGTGAGTGTCCCCTGAATATTTGTGGAATTCATTGTAGTGTTCTGTAGGTATAGATTATTTAGAAAGGTGGGCAAATATTTGGATTTGAGCAGTATTGTTAGGTTTGTCTGTGTGGATGTTCCCTGGTGCCTCGGTTCCCAGTGTCAAGAATGAGTACTGGTACCAAGTCGAACCAATGACAAAGTGATCACAACACAGAGCAACTTAATACAAACAGTTTATCACATGAAAGAAAAGAATGAAAGTAAAGGAAGCTATGCAAAACGAAAATACATTCCAGAGAGAGTGGAAGAGGTCAGTTTCCAGGAGTGGAGAAAGACGCTGGAGGCTGAGCACATGTTGCCTTTTATAAGCCCCCTAGTTTGTCCCGCCTTTCCCCTGGAAGGATTGGTTGCTGTTTCCCATTTGGGGGTGATTGACATGTTGTGGTTACATAACAGATCACATGAGAGGTTATATAACAGGGTAGGTTGTATAACAGTTTCCCTTCCTGAGCATGCATCTTTTCTAGAATTTTCCATGAAGCTCCACCCATGTTATGCTAATTAGATGGTAATGAACCCTAAGCCAGTTTAAGGTTACTAGGAACTTTCTACCATATATGCTCCCACCAGGGGATAGTTCCTAGCTGCAATTTGGTTCCTGCTCTCCGCCGCTAGCCACCTCCTTGCCACCTGTTTACCCTCCACCAAACCTGACAGTATGTTTTGCTTTTATAAAATATTATACGTTATATAACTAAACATATATTTACTGAGTGCCTACTATGTACGATGCTAAATCCCTAATATCAGTTAATTTCCTTGTGATATTTTTATCTAAGCATAGTAGAAATGATGGCCAGTATTCAAAGTATCATAAAAAATGGCTGCATGTCTTCTTCATATTGTTCAAAAATGGGCAAACTTTCCAAATTTCTCTTTTTGTACACACACACACACACACTTACACTGCATTAGTTCTATTACCTCCAGTCAGGATGGCATTATGTAGAAACACAATGAGCACTTAACTTAAAGCCAAACAGACAAGAACTGGCATCTTGATCTGTCGCTGACTAGCTAACCACAACTAAGCTTCTGCATCCATAAAACAATGATAGTAGTACCAATTTTATCATTATTGAGGACAAAATAAATTAAGTTTCAGTGTGATGCTCCCCTCACTTTGCTGTAAATTCGATGATAATAAGAATTCTGGTCAATTTATTCACTTCTATATCCCCAGCTTCTAGTGAACTCTTAATAAATATCCATTGAATGGAGAAATGAGTGAATGAATTAATTAACACATCATATGTGTTAATTCCAAAAAATGATGAAGAGGAGGAATAAATAATTATGCATTTATTCTCTCAGTTTTTTATAATTTTTCTTCTTTTCTAAACTCTTTCATTATTTTCTACCAAAATTCTTTTTTTCCCTCCCTACTTTCCTCCCTCATTTCTTTCTCTTTTCTTCATCTCTTTCCCTCCCTTCCTCACTGCTACTACCTCTCTTCCTTTCTTCTTTCCTTTCTTTTCCTTTCTTCCTTCTACGCTGTACAAAAATTTTCCACTAATTATTCCCAGTAAACTATACTGTAAATTTAATGATATATAAAAGGTCAATAAAATAATGAACATCATATACACTATCCAAGTAGAGAAAACAGAAGAAATGCTAGGACATGAAAGTTATTTTTGCCATCTACATGTTAGCCTGACTTTAATAACTACTTCTAGGTCTTAGATGTCATGTTCATGGTGGCATCTTGCGACATAAGTTTTACTCCATTGCATATGTGCTGTCTGCATACATTTTTAATCAATAAGAACTGTTTTCATTTTTTAAGATAGAACAAAAATACTATTGAAAAATAGCATCACTAACTTATTTTCACCTCTAGAATCTTTCTTGTGTTACATTGCAATTACTAAGCATCAACTCTGAGCCAACACATTACATTTATCAACTCATTTATTCTATGCAACCATCCTACAAGCTGGATGTGATTCTACCTGTTCTGAACAAATGACAAAAACAAGATTCAGGGAGCTTAAAAGTTTCTTGTACAGTGTCTCAGAACTAAGCAGTGGAATCAGTATGTAAATTCAGCATTTTCTACAAAGCTCACGTTCTCTCCACCACACCAGGCTATCTCTCTTGACAGACTCTCTTGACAAAAAGCAATCTGGTTTCCTTGACTGAATTTCTCATCTACTCTTGCTTTGGCATAATTATGGTCTGAGTTTCTCAAACACCTGGACAGAAATGTGTTGCCAAGTAACGTAAAAAAAAGTTACGTCCCCCATAATTTTCATAATACAGCAATGTTGATGCAGTCAGCAGCTGCTGCTTTATATGGGACGTGCAGAATAAAGCCAACAGCGGGTAAGCTGGGCCAAATGTGGGCGGCTCTCTGAGATTTTGAAGTCCCCCATGAAGTGATGATCAGAGATACCTCTAAGTCCCAGCACCACACTTAACAAATTGTGCCATATTACACTGGCACATACAGAGATTTTTCAGAAGCATTTCCTTAGGAGAAAAGCTCTGTGCTTTAAGGATTGGTGGTTCGTCTTTTGATCTAAACTCTGCCTTTTGATTTCATTTCTGTAAATTCTGATTTCCTCATATCTCATATCTATTATTTGTCTCCATTTCCACTGCCACTAAGATTAATTGCACCTCGTATGTATGTGTGTGTGTGTATATCTATATCTATATATATATGTAAGATAACCTGTAACTCATTTTCCCACTTCTAGTCCAGTTGCCTTGTTAGTTTGCTGTTGATTCTGTAATAAATTGCCACAAACTTAATGACTTAAAACAACAAAAAATTTTCTCTCACAGTTGTGAAGTTCAGAAGTCTAAAATCAGGGCATTGGCACAGCTACATTCATCCCTGAGGCTGTTTTGTTTTTGATTATGTTTTGCCTTTTTCAGCATTTAGAGGCCACCTGAGTTCCTCACCTCATGGCCTGTCCCTCGCATCACCCAAACCTCTTTCTTTCATCACATTTCCTACTGCTTACTCCCAGCCTCCCGCTTCCCTCCTGTAAGAACCCTGTGACCACATTGGGCTCACCTGGTATCCAAGAGAACTGCCTCATCTCAAGATCTGTAATGGAATCATTTGCAAAATCCCTTCGCCAAGTGAAGTAAAATATTCCCAGGTTTTGGAGAGTAGGACATGGACATCTTTGGAACTATTATGCAGGCTATCACAAAGGGTTTTTAACCTTGGCTGAACATTAAAGTCACCTGGGGAGCTTAAAAATTCTGATGCCCAGGCTGAATCCCAGAACAATTAAATCAGAATTTCTGGGCTAGGACCCAGGCAATCTTATATTAAAAACTCTTCAGGTGATTCCAATGTGCAGTCAAGGTTAAAAAACAGTGCACTAGAGGTTCCAGGACAGGATCCAAGTGTGTATATTTAAAAACATCTCCACAGCTGAAACTTGAAGAACACCCCTGATTTAGGACCCTGTTTTTAAAACTAAGAGAATGTATTGATTTATATTCTGTTTATGTGTGTTTTTCTCAACCTAGAGAGGCTGTGAGCTCCTGTGATTCAGGACTATGTTTTGCTTATCTTTGTCACCACAGGACAATGTGTGATAAACATTTGTTTAATGCATGAATAAACACTTTTTTAAAAAAATATTCTTACTTATGAAATTCTTCCTCTCAACACTGCTCACTACATGATTACTGCAATCTTTCAAATGTTCTTGGACCCTTACAAACTTGTTAGGGGCTTCAAGAGTAGGCACAGGGAAGGGTGGAGTCATTTCTGTGAGAGAGGAAAACTGCCTCATCTCTCATCTCGCTTACCTAATGGTTAACCCGTTTCCTTTACAACTTTCCCCTTCTAGTGCTCTCCTCTCCAGTCTCTGCCTCCTAGTGCATCCTACGGGACACGCAGCGTATTCCATTCGGAGTAAGAGTATTCGACATTCCCCAGAAATCTGAGCATGATAAGTTTAAGAAGATAGCCCACATTGAGAGGAGGTGGTACAAAGTAGTCTATGTCAAGATTTCTTTTTTAAAATTGTGGGCAACTACTTTTTGATTTGTATTTATATTTTTTACAGCTTTATTCAGGTATAATTGACAAATATAATTGTATGTATGCAAGATGTACAATGCGATGATTCTATATTCTTATGTGTTGTGAAATTATTATCTTAATCAAGTTAGTTAACACATCCATCACCTCACATAGTTACTTTTTTTTTTTTTGGTGTGGTGAGAACACGTATGATCTAATCTCTTAGAAAATTTCAAATATACAATATTTATTAACTATAGTCACACGCTGTGCATTAGATCCCCAGAACTTAGTCATCTTATAACTGAAACTTTGTACCCTTTGATCAAAATCTCTTCATTTCCTCCACTCTACTCTCCAGCTCCCTGGTAACCACTGTTATACTGTCTGCTTCTATTAGTTTTTTGGCTTTTTTAGATTGCATGTAACAGTGAGATCAGGAAGTATTTGCCCTCCTGTGTCTGGCTTATTTCACTTAGCATAATGTCCCCCAGGTTCATCCAAGTCATTCTTCTTTTCATGGCTGAATAATATTCCAGTGTGTGTGCGCGCACATGCCATATTTTCTTTATCCATTCATCCATTGATGGACACTTAGGTTGTTTCCATATCTTGGCTATTGTGAATAATACTGCCGTGAACATAGAAGTGTAGATAGCTCTGGGATCCTTAGGTTGTTTTCTTTGGATGTATTATCAGTAGTGGGATTGCTGGATCACATGGTAGTTCTATTTTTAGTTTTTTGAGGAACCTCCATATTGTTTTCCATAATGGTTGTACCAATTTATATTCTCATCAATCGGAAACTGCTTTTTTAAATGTATGGGAACTGCCTAGACTACTGTGAGATTTTAAAGGGATAAGAATCTACTTTGGGTGGGAGACGCTGAGTCCATCAGCAAACATAGAAAGGCAGGTGATTTTGAAGGGGGGTCAGTGAATCCCTGTTTCCCCCTCACTCATGCTGCTCTGGACACACTGGCCACCTTGTCGTTAGTGAATGTTCCAGGCAAGGCTAATCACCTCCTGTCTGAGAGCCTTTGGCCAAACTGGTTGTCTTTTCCTCTTGGATGCTCTTCCCAAGAGGTCTACTTAGATAATTCCCTCACTAGGTGCAAGTCTCCCTCCATAAGGCTACCCCCACCATGCTTCTGTGCCCCTTACCCTGCACTACTTTTTTCCCTAAGGCATTAACCACAGTCTAGTAACACTTATGTAGGATGATCATTTTTGATTTCTTTGTCTTCACCTGCTAGAATGTAAGCTCTGCAAGTGCAAAGAAGTACCTCAAGCCCCCAGAACAGTTCCTGGCACATAGTTGGTACTCAATAATAGTTTTTGAGTTGGTGGTACTCAGTAAATAGTTTTTGAATGAATGAATGAATGGGGACAGGGAAGATTCCAAAAGAAACTAGAGAAACTAAATAAACACAGAGAATGATGTTAGAGGAAGAAACTATGAAACTGAGCAATAAGAGCGTGGTAAGGAGAAAACAGGATGTAATACCCAGGATTCATGGAGAGCGAGAAAACTTACGTCCGTGCCAGTGAGAGAGGAGATATAAAGAAGTCAGCTGTGAAGAAAGAGGTTGGGATGTCAATGCAGTTTTTATTAAAGTTAAAAGGGAGGAATTATAGTCCAACAGAAGAGACTTATTACTCCTGAGGAATCCAGAAAAAGTCTAAAGACAGTAATTTAACTTGGGAATTGGAGGTGGAAGTGTATAGGTACTAATCATTTATAAGCTGAAAGTTCAGAGCTTTGGAAAATGGCTAGAGAAGACAAAAGGGCATTTAAGGAGAGTGCTGACAAGCTGGGCCTGGAAAGAATTGTGCTTAATATATTTATACCTGAGCTGTCTCCAAAAATGGTAATGGTGCGATTGAGTGCTTTAATTAAATCTGAGCTGTGCTGACCACACAATATGAAAGTATAAGTATTATAGTACTTTGATGGAATATGATTTTTGTCTGAAATTCCCTCATTCTCTGGATGTTCATCTGGTTTGCGGGTGCTGGACTGCCCTGAACAATCAATGTTTGTGGCTGAACAATGGCAGAGGAGGCAATCTAGAAGGAATATCTCCAGGGAAATTAGAAACAGGGGAGCATACACTGGGCAGGCCAAAACCAAGGATACGAGGTAGCACAGCTACTCTCTCCCTCATACTTGCACACACACACACACACACATCACTATCATTGCTGTCTACCCAGTCAGGACCAGTAGGGACCATATTTAATATTATTACTGTTTGCCTCATGGAACTTCACAGAGTGGTAAGTTGAAATTGATAACATTGATATTTGGGTACAGCTGGTGGTATAGGGAATATCTTTTGTGAAGGGTCTAAGGAGGCTGGGATTTGAACAGTAATTGCTATAGTTCCCCACCTCACCCCACCCTACACTGGGAAAGAACTGCACGCTGACCCAGAACTATTAGGCAGTAATACCTGGTTGATGATGTAAACCTGCTTAGACATCAGTGCTTTGAGTCTTACCAAGAGGAGTTTCTCTTAAAGCTTCCCACCATGATTGGGACCTTAACAAAAGTGAGCAGCATTCATCTTTTCTATTTTCTAGTGTGGACAAATCTTCTGGTGAGTCAAACAATCCCACCCATCTCCAGACCCAATGATTTCGGAGGAGTGGAGGGTGGGCAGAGGCAATGATCAAGGTAAAGTGGCACTGGAGTAAAGCTAATGCTTTATTTCATTCTTCAGATGATTCCTTCTGAAATGGCTCTTAAAAATAAGCAAATGACTGCTAACACTATCATACAGAGTCTTTCAAAGTTAGAGCACCCTTTTCTCCTTGTCCCTGAATCTCACTAATGAGCTTTGATCACTGGCATCATTCCAATCTTGTTTGGCTTTGATTGCTGACATAATGGATATGTTGTTATTTTTTGTAAACTTTACAAGTAAATCTAAAATAACCTAATTAGCATTGAGGTTAATTAATAGGGAAGTAATTGGCCTCATGAAAGAAGGACAGATATATATACAATATCGTTATGCACCGAAGCCTAGAAACTGAAAGAGGGAACTATAGCATATGAGAAGACTATGCTGCTGTTTTTCTTAGGATTTATAAGACCAAGCTGTATTTATGTGCTTATTGAGAAATGGCATGCTTACCCTGGTATGTCTCATTGTGAAGAACATTCTGGAAACAGCCAAAATCCTCTTCATCAGTAAGACATTGTGGCAAGCTTTTCTCTTCTTTTAAGTTACTTACTCTTTGGTGCTTTGGGGAAATAAAACTTTGAAAGCTGGGAGACAGAACATCACACTCTCCCTGACCCAAAGACATACACAAAAGTATAAAAGAGACCAATTTAGATGGTATCAGCAGATTAAACACCAAGCACATTAGCCCTTCGAGTATGTACTGTGCCAAAAAACAGCTAAAGAAATATTTGCTTTGTTAAAACAAAAATATATAGAATTTAATATGTTAGTTATTTCATGTCACTTGCAAATGAATATCACTTATTATATTTTTAGCTCTGTAAATAAAAATAATGACAGGAAAAAAACTCAATATTCTAGATGTCACAGTAATAATTCTAAACAAAGAACAGGGACCAGCACACACAAGGCCTGGTTTGTAAGACTGTGGTTTCAGTCTCAACCTGAAAGGAAACCAAAAGGACAAATGTTCTCCAACCCTCTGCACAGCCAAGCTTGTGGTATAAATACTTTTAATCTAAACGATGAAAAATTTTACTGCTTTTATTGAGTTCCAGAGTGCTGCCCATTATGAGCACTTGAGTAGTCGGACTACAGGAAAAAAAGAAAGGCAATGAATGAAAATAAAGAGCAAAGACTAAAAGGTGTCCCGAAATCCGAAGTATTAATTACAGATTTTGAGTATGAGGCTCTAGAAAATGCAACAGGAAGTACAGCAAAGAAAAGGTGTTGCAGGAACTTCAGAGAAATTGTTCCATGTGTTGGGCAATTTTATTTTCAGCAGACTCAAAAGGTAGATTAAAGATGGTAGCTATGGATGTGGTCACAGAATGTCTACAGGGAAGACTGGCCAGGGAGAGGGCAGAGTAAAGATACGGAAGCTGTGGGAAGACTCCAGGAGCCAAAATAGATTTAATTTTTTGTTCTGTCCAATTTCTCAGTAAAACTTCCTTTCGTGATGCGGAAAAATAAAAATGCATTTCTTAGTGCCAGGCGGAACATTTGACCAGAATGCAATTCCCCCCTGGGCTGCAAATAATCTACACACCTGTAGCAAACCTACGTCTTGATGGTACAGTGTGTTGAGGACAGCTGGCTGCCTAACGCCTCCTCATGATGCTTGGAATAGTGAAGTTAAAACCTTGACCTTCCGAAAGAACAATCTGGGGAAGGCAAGAAATGGTATCTGCTTGTTTTTAACAACGTGCTTAGTTTTGAGTTGTTCTTAAGGGCAGTTTTTGAGGCTTCCTACCATCTCTGATGGCAACTATAAAGACATTTTCAGCTTTATTTTATTTTCTTACATTTTTTCTTCTTTTAGCTATTTCTCCAGTTCAGGGCATTTATTTGGGCCCATTACCTGCTATTTACATTGGCTTGTTATTTAAACCTCGTTGGGCCTTGAAAATGTGAAGCCTTTAGAAGAAATGAATCATAGATTTTTAGGGATGGAAAGAGACTACGAAGGTCAACATTTATCATTTTTATTTACTCTAAGGCTCTTAAGACACTTTACAAAGATCATTGCTCCTGAGCTGGAGAATGAAGTGGGACTAAAAATAAAGAATATAGCAATTGTGAAAACTGAATTTGTTCTAAAATCTGTATCCCCTACTTTAGGTTTCTATTGTTTAGGACTTTTAAACAGAATCTGATCATCTGGGATTAAAAGAAGTAACAGCATTCATGGGGTCAGTGGGCCTTTCAAAGCAAACATGGAGACATGAAGCTGCTATTTGAGGGGGTTCTCTCCTGCGGACAGTAACTGGGCTGTGCAGTGTTATGGGAAAGCAATGTTTACTACTAGCTCTTTGATGCTGAAATACAGGGAGATCCCGTACTCTGTGGCCAGCCCTATGGCAGGTGGCTAGTTTTGCCTACACGCTTAAAATGGACACGCATTATTTTCTTGAGAAATTGGGAGACAGTTTATTAACACTGAAAAAGAAAGACATTTTTTACATTTCAGCAGCAAATGAGAATGCTGGGATATATTTGTGCTGTGCGAAGATCTGATATTGAAATTTAGTACGTGATAGTTTTAGAAGGCTGAGAAGAAGAGGGGCTAGATTTTCCAGGGTCATTTAAAGATCTCACTCAGAAACTGTATTCTATTGCATATTACCTGAAAAAAAGACTCCAGAGTCTTTCTAATCTAATGATCTCCCATAGCTTGGAGGCAGGATAGTCTGTGGGCGAGGACTCGTGCACACGAGCGTGCACTATCAATTAAATGGAACAAGAGTTTATTTGGACCTGCTATGTGGCAGACAGTGTGCTAGATTCCAAGGCTGCAAAGGCAAAGTAGGCTTATTCTTTGCCTAGAAAAGGAAAGATAAAACAGGTGTAGATGGGATGTCCTGCTAAGTATGACTTGTATTTTACTTTCTTTGATCTAATCGAAGGACTAAAATAAGACTTTTGTTACCATTGGGAGGGCAAAGATTTCATTTTGTTGTTAAATATCTTGAATGTTTTTTTTTTTTTAGTATTTCTTAGAGAAGTTTTAGGTTTGCAATGAAATTTAGAGGAAGGTACAGATATTTCCCACATACTCTCTGCTGCCACACATACTTTAGCAAAATCTCCCACCAGACTGGTACGTTTGTGACAATTGACACATTATCACCCAAAGTCTGTAGTTAACATTAGAGTTAACTCTTGGTGTTGCACATTCTGTGAGTTTGGAAAATATACAGTAATTTGCAGCCATCACTATACATCACTACATATCATACAGAGTGATTTCACGGCCCTAAAGCCCTTCTGTGCTCTATTCATCCCTCTCCCCTGCCTCCAAACCCCGGCAACCACTGATCTTTTTACTCTCTCCACAGTTTTGCCTTTTCCACAACGTCATATAGTTAGAGTCATACATTATGTAGTCCTTTTGGATTGATTTCTTTCAATAAGTAATATGGATTTAAGGTTCCTTCATATCTTTTCATGAATTGATAGCTCATTTACTTTTAGTGCCGAATAGGATTCCACTGCCTGGAGGTTCCACAGTTCATTTATCCATTCGCCTACTGACAGACATCTTGGTTACTTCCAAGTTTCAGCAGTCATGAAAAAACCTGCTATAATCATGTGTGTGCAGGTTTTTGTGTAGGTATAAATTTTCGACTCCTTTAGATAAATACCAAGAAGTACTGTTGCCGGATCATATGGGAGGAGTGCGTTTAGTTTTGTGAGACCACCAAACTGTCTCCAAAGTGGCAGTGCCGTTTTGCGTTTCTACCAACCAATGAATGAGAGTTTCTGTCGCTCCACATCCTCGTCAGCATTTAGTGCTGTCAGTGTTCTGGTTTTGGTCATTCTGATAGGTATGCAGTGGTATCTCACTATTGTTTTAATTGCATTTCCCTGATGATATATTATGTGGAGCATCTTTTCATATGCTTAACCGCCATCTGTATATCTTCTTTGGTGAGGTATCTTAACGCATTTTTTAAATTGGGCTGTTTGTTTTCTTATTGTTGAGTTTTTAGAGTTCTTTGCACATTTTGGACAACAGTGCTTTATCAGATGTGTCTTTTGCAAATACTTTCTCCCAGTCTTTGGCTTGTCTTCTCATTCTCTTTACATTCTCTTTTGCTGAGCAGAAGTTTTAATTTTAATGAAGTACAGATTATCAATTAATTCTGTCATGGATTGTGCCTTTGGTGTTGTATCTAATGTGTCATTGCTGTAACCAAGTTCATCCAGGTTTCTCCCATGCTATGTCTAGCAGTTTTATAGCTTTTCATTTTACATTTAGGTCTGTGATCCATTTTGAGTTCATTTTTGTAAGAGTGTAAGGTCTGTGTCTAGATTCATTTTTCAAATGTGGATATCCAGTTGTTCCACCACAATTTGTTTTGTTTTATTTTATTGTAAATTGACAACTTATAATTGGATATATTTATGTGTTACAAAGTGATGCTATGATTTATGATACAATATGTAATAATTAAATAGATCTAACTAACATGTCCATCACCTCAAATATGTATCATTTTTGTGATGAGAACATTTGAAATTTACTCTCTTAGCAATTTTGAAAAGTACAATACACTATTATTAACTAAATTCACAAGGTTATGCAATAATTCTCAGAAAAAAGGCTTATTCCTCCTGTCTGAGATTTTATACCTGTGACCATCATCTTCCCATTCCTCCATCCCCAGCCTCTATAGCCACCATTCTACTCTCTGCTTCTGGGAGTTCCGTTCATTTTCTGAGTGAAATAACCTGTTTATTTCAGGTCAGGGTTGAGGGTGGCCAGAGCCTTCCTGGCAGCTTATGGCACAAGGTGGGAACCACCAACCCTGAACAGGAGGTGATTCCATCACAGGGCACACTCACGGACACACCCGCACTCACTCATGCTGGGACCATTAGACATGACATTTCACCTCACATGTCCATCTTTGGCACGTGGGAGGAAAATGGGTACCTGGAGAAAACCCAGGCAGACATGGTGAGAACATGCAAACTCCACAGCCAGGAGCTGATATTTTTTCTCATTAATGTTATAAGAGAACAACACTGAATAAAATGATGATACTCAAAGACCTGCCGTTCTACTAAAAGTAACATTCTTTTAGTGTCTATGTATAAACATGTTTTTGTGAGTGTGTATATATGCATTAAAATTTTTTATTAAGAAAAATTAAGATAAACATAATTCCCCCGTCCTCTATGTTTTACCTGTTTTACATTTTAATTTATGTGACTAGATCTAAACTGTCCTAAGAGCTGGCAGCCTAGTCCTAAGGCAGCAACACATAAATCACG
>CAUYSK010119218.1:0-38071 GCA_963575035.1 Avahi laniger | reverse complement strand
TCTATATATCTTACTCTGTTGTTAAAGCACATTTCAGGCCGGGCGCGGTAGCTCACGCCTGTAATCCTAGCACTCTGGGAGGCCGAGGCAGGTGGATCGCTCAAGATCAGGAGTTCTAGACCAGCCTGAGCAAGAGTGAGATCCCGTCTCTACCAAAAAATAGAAAGAAATTATCTGGACAACTAAAAATATATATATAGAGAGAAAATATTAGCCGGGCATGGTGGCACATGCCTGTAGTCCCAGCTACTTGGGAGGCTGAGGCAGAAGGATTGCTTGAGCCCAGGAGTTTGAGGTTGCTGTGAGCTAAACTGACGCCACGGCACTCAACTCTGGCCCTGGCAACAAAGCAAGACTCTGTCTCAACAACAACAACAAAAAAAAACTTAACTGGAATACAGCAGTCACTTTTATATTAAAGATAAACTTCATTTGGTTGGCTTATTCTTTTTTGCAGGCAATAAAGGTTTATTGTTCAGGGTGAATATAGTATGTAATTTATAATGATACGGATTCATTTGTGGCCTATATTAACAGTCTCTTTCACACATCATTAAAGTGCTGTTAGTAAGACATTCTCTTTGGACCTTGTCATACATTTTCTTTAGTATTGTTGGTGTCATTTGTTTCTTGTGTTTAAAACTCAATTCACAATGTGGTGTTTTGTTTTGTTTTTTGAGACAGAGTCTGGCTCTGTTGCCCAGGCTGGAGTGCCGTGACGTCAGGCTAGCTCACAGCAACCTCAAACTCCTGGGCTCAAGCAATCCTTCTGCCTCAGCCTTCCAAGTAGCTGGGGCTACAGGCATGTGCCACCATGCCTGACTAATTTTTTCTATATATTTTTAGTTGTCCAGCTAATTTCTTTATATTTTTAGTAGAGATGGGGTCTCACTCTTGCTCGGGCTATTTTTGAACTCCTGACCTTGAGCGATCCTCCCACCTCGGCCTCCCAGAGTGCTAGGATTACAGGCATGAGCCACCACGCCCCACCCACAATGTGTTTTGAAATCTAAACAGAATATAGTCTTAATTCAATAACCACAAAATTCAAAGAAAATTACTTGAAAAAGTGTTTTAAGTTATAATGGAGAAAGTAATTTATGTCTTTATTAAAAGTGATATCGCAGTGGTTTAATTAAGCAGTGAAGTCGTAATGACTATTATTCATGGTGTAGATTGAATTTATAATTTATGTGTAACTATATAATTATTATTTATTTTTTATAAGAAAATATCAATCTAATACGATTTTAATGATTGACCCTGGGGATTTTGCTTTTCATGTGCATAGTTTTGTTTAGATTATTATATAAGATTTGAGAATAGCACCTAATGACTGCCTACAGTGACCTGTTGCATAAGTTATGCATTGATTTCCATATCTGATTTTCATAAAGCAGTAATTTATGATTAACTTAAAAGTTATAATCAGTGCTGTCTTCAACATATTTTATGGTGTTTAGCGTAGCACAGTGTACAAACTCTGCAGATGGCCAGAGTTTCATTCCTACCTGCTGGCTGCGTAATCTGAAACATGTCACTGAACACCTCTCAGTGCTTCTGTTCATCTACCCAGGGGAATGATGATAGTATAGCTCCCTCATAAGACTGTAGTGAACATGAAATGCAATAACATTTGTAACCTCCTTAGAACAATGCTTAGCACACAGAAGGTGGTGTGCAAGTATTTGATTATTTAAAATGTTTCTTATCATTTCAAGAGGAAGAAAAAAATTTATGAATGTTTTGTCATCAGGGCGGTATTGAATTCTTAGACAAAGGCTTCCGCCTTTCTTTGTGAATGGGGATTTATCAGAGAGGTTAGGAGAACAGCCTTCATTCAAGTCTCTGCTCCACCACTTCTAGCTGTGTGGCTGGTTCTGGGCAAAGTACTTAACCTGTTTGTGCTTTGGTTTTCTCCTGTTTAAAATTGATGTTGTAATATTACCATATCGTTGGATTATCGTGAGAATTAAATGCATCAGTGGCTGAAGTTTTCACTATTAGTAGTGTTATTGAAACTGCAAGGGGGTTGTGGCCTAGGTCCAGTTGCTCATGGCACAGAGACTCAATTATTGAGACAACGGAAATTGCCAAGGAAGAAAGGAATGTTTTAAATACCAAAGACATCTTTTTGGGAAAATGGGAGAAACTGCCTCTAATCCTTCTCCCTGGCTGATGGAGAGTATGGAGAGTACAGGCTTTTTAAGGAGGGGCTGCATGCATGAGGGCATGTCAGTGAGGGATGGCGAGTCTTGAGTCAGGAAGTCTGCCCAGGGGCCTTCAGAATCTCCACTCCTTTGTCTTCCAGAAATTCCATTATTTTGGGGAAATGACTCAGAACGATCATCAAACCCTACTGGCTTGAGAATCTAAAACATGAGAGGGAGAGAATTATAAAAAACATATAGGGGATCATTGAAATTGTACAGTTACAGTAGTAGTAGTGTGGAGTAACTGTTGTATGGAATTATCTCATCATTGAAAGTTCTGGTGGATTTATGAAGGAGTAATAATTTGATAACATTTTTAATTTCTTAGTGATCTCTGTAACTTTTCATCTTATTTGCTGAGTCAGTTTTTTCTGAAAATTGTCCATGTACTAGAGAATTTCAGATTTATTAACCTACGCTAGGCATGGTACTCTCTCTCTCTTCCCTTTTTTTTTTTTTTTTTGTACTTTTATGTCCTTTCTGATTTTATATATATTTTTCCCTATTTCTCTTGATTTGAATTGCCCGAGTTTTTGTTTTATTATTCTTTCCAAAGAAACATTGCTAAGATTCATATATAATTCTTAATTTTGGTGTTTCCGAAGTCATTTATTTTTATTATTTTTACCTGTAAAACCTATAGTTTAATATGCAAATTTTATATTGTCTTCTTATTAGTGAAAGGGAGCCTCATAAAATAAGTTGTTTTGAGAATTTTTGTACATATGTTTGTAGGTGAGATTGGCCTATAATTTTCTCCTTTACTCTCTCATCCAATTTTAGCCTCCTAAAATGAGCTTAACTTCTTTTTCACATTTTTGAAAAGTTTTGACTAAGACTGTCTCATAAAATTTCTTTTATCTGTACGCACTGTAATGAAATCATACCATGGGTCTTGGCTTTCATTTAATGTCTTTCTTAGCCTTAGATTTCTTTTATCTTTTTGAATTTTTTTTTGTAGAATCATTTTGTATGGAAGAGATTTGAATTTCACCTTTTGAACTCACCATTTAGTAGTTTGCTAATTGCCTTCACCTGAACTCCAGGGACCCTCAGTCCCAAACCAGATCTTTTGTTATATGAGGACTTGTGTTCCTTGGTAACATTGGGGAAGTCTCAGATCCTAGTCAGTGGGTGTCCTCCTGCCCCTCAATTCTTAATAGAGCCATGACCTAGTGTCTTAGATGGGCTCTCTGGAAACAGACACTGAGAGTGTTGTGTGCAGGTTTGCTGGTGGTATTCTTGGGAGCAACACCAATGAGTGAGAGAAACAGGACTGGGCAGAACGAGAGGTTGAGCTGTGAGTTGTTCCAACAGAGGCTTAGCTGATCTCACGAGTTGCTCTGGGTGGCCCTTCAGAGTTATCCCAAATTGAGGCAAGGGAACCAGCCCTTTGTATCTCTGAATTGACGAGTCCTCGGATGTTGGCTGGGAGGGGGACATGTCCTTGGGCAAGGAAGTTCCCTTTGGCTTAGGACAGTTGCTGGAGAGGCCGGCAGGTCTGAGCACTGGCGGTCCACAGGTAGGAGAAGGAATGCCCCAGCTCTGAAGACTGACAGCACTGGCCTACCACAATATCCTCTCTGTCCAGCCAGGTGTTTGGCCTCTGTTTTTCTTTTAAGAAAAGTCAAACAAAACAGAAAAGAAACAAACCAAAATATCCTTTCATCTATGTCGGATTAGGCCAGCTCAATTCAGTCCAGTCTTTCGGTTTTGAAAAATGAACCTGGCTCTTTAAATTCAGTCTTCTTTCGTGATTTTCACCTGGCAAGTCATGAACCTTTTTGATTTTTTTAGACCCAGGTCTTCTTTAGATCCAGAAAGCTTCCTTCAGTTATAGTTTCGATTATTACTTCTGCTTCATATAATGTCTCTTTCTTGACTGGTAATACTGTTATCCTTAGGTTAGATCTAAGAGATGATATTCAAAATATTTGACAGCTAGTTTGGCAGGCAGTATTGCACAGGACAAATAAAAACAGTGGTCTTAGTGCTGGACCAGGGTCTTGGGGGCTCACTGCTGTGCCAGGAGTCACTCTTAGGTGCTAGATCCTGGGGAGGTCCCATAAGAGCCCAGCTGCGTGGTGAGGAGGTGATTATCACCAACCAATGTGGAAGTATTCTAACAGCTTAACAGCTTGTACATTTCTTGGTGTCTAGACATGCTTCTCAAGTTGAAATCGCTCACGCTTCCTCTTGTTCTGTCAAGTTGACCATGTACTGCCTTTAACATGGATTTTAACAGCAGTGTCTTTTATTTTCCTATAATTTCCTACATCGGCTTGTTCTTCTCTTTTCATATCCTGTGTTTGTTTTGTAGAGGATATTTCCCTTTGTGCCTAACTAAAATCATGAAACTCTTCTGTCAATAAATCAATGCTGTTCTTCTGTTGTTTTGTAGAATGTTTTATCAGAGGCTCCAAGAGCGATTGTTTTCTATTTTATCATTCCTGAGTCTGGAGAAGTTTCCCCAGGGCTCTTGTGAAGAATGCTTAGTGTTTAACACTCCCATTTGAGTCCTGGCACAACTCCCCTTTCAGACCTAAAGCTGAAGTCCGGGTGGATGTGCTCCATCCTCGCCCACTATCTTGAGCCTGTAGGTGCTCACCAGTGCTGGTTCACAGTGGGAGAGGCAGCCTTTCCAGATCTAGCCTGGCTTGGAGGTGGCGTGGAGGGCAGGAGAGAAAGCCCCTTGCGGTGTGGGCAGCATCTGCTATGGAGGAGACTGAGGAGAAGGCCCCCCGAATTTCTTTATAATGTCAATAGGTTTTCAGACCTATTGACAGGTTTTCAGCCCATGAGGACTATTTTATTTGGAGTCTTGGAACAAATTGATTTTAAAAAAACAAATAAACACCTCCTTAGAATAGAATGGATCCCCCTCTTGTTTCTGCAGTTAACTCAGTTCTGTACAATATATGTAATTGTGAGCCTTTTTGGATGACTCCTTCCATGCTACTGAATTTGACATCTGGGGACTTTTACTGTAAAATATAATTTACTTTCTTCATTTTCGTTCTCTTCCTTCTCCTCCTTTGCCTCCTCCTCCTCTCTTCTCTCTCCTTCCTCCTTCTGTGGAGGAAGATGAGGGGCAGAACTCCACTGGGAACAAAGGTTGTTTTATTATGCAGATGAAGTCTCCCAGGTAATCTCTCAGAAGAATGGATGAAAAGTCTGTCTGGGGTGGTGACTGCTTTTTTAGTAGTTAAGTCTTTCCTGGTTATTTGATAAGATTCCTAGGGAGGGAGTGTCTTAAGACAATAAACAACTTTCTTCCTTGGAGCCTTTTGTGCATGATGAAGGAAAGTGACATCTTATCTGTCCAGAGAGCATTCTGCTGACTTTGGGGCGGGAGCGGTACAGGTGCAGACTCTGTAGGCATCTCTTACTGGGGCTTCGGGAATGAGTGTTTGAAATTTGAATGTAGAAAGAGACCCTAACAGTACAGTCCATATACCATGTAATACCTCAGGGCCTGCAGGGCTGGGGATCTTTGATGATGTTGTGTTCTAAGACTGGAAACCACTTTTCAGCTGGCTGCATCTGACTTCTAGATGGATTTGGTTCTTCAAATTTGGCACGAAAAGTCTTCTTTCATCTTTTTTCTAATAAAACATTCTAGTCCTTACAGCTCCTGTGCGTGGGGTCTTTAGTGTCTGTCTCTGTCACGTGTATGTGTATGTTTCACTATGAGCTTTTTAAAGAAAATAGTGATTATTTTGTTGAATATTAGTCTGAGTAGATTGATTTGTTCATAAACATAATACATATTATTTTTCTCTGCATTATACTGTGTCTCATTTTAATGTACTGTCAGTTTTCTCTTAATTCTCATCGTGTCACTTTTGAAGATGATACCTTCAGTTCTACAAATAAAATTTGTCAATTGTTGGACCAAGAATCATGAGGGATGAACATTCTTACTATATAATAATTTTAGTTATTCTTGGTCAGCCTAAAATATTTTTACCCACATTTACTTAACCATTTCTGTCCTAATTTATTCATATTCTAAGAAAATTAGAATAAAAATATTTTTTGAAGAAAGAAAAATGCCACAGAAAAATAATTTTTTTATTGAGGGTATGGAAGCATTTATGATCATACCTGCCTAAAAGCCATCACAATTAAAGAATTTCAGTATCTCCCTTACTTTGGTTAAGAATGCTCTTTCTCCGCTATTCATCCTTCCTCGTTTCCTCTGGTTCCACCAGAAATAAGTGTCCTGGATACTTATATAACATTAAAGGTCATTCAGACAATTTCTAGACAAAGTAAAAAGTTTCTAAGTGATAATTTATTACCTTAGCAAGGATCAAGTGAGTGCTAGATCTGGAAATTGCCCCCTGTCCGTCCTCTGTCCAATGGTATAGAATTGAATAGAACCAAAGAACTGTGCAAGCACCCTACCCGATCCAAGTGGGGCAGGCGAGAAAAGTGGGACCAGGTACCTTTGGTAAATTTTCATCTTAGGAAACTTCAAAATCTCCTTAAAAAGTTTATTTTTCATGCATGTAGATGGTTGGAGAGGAGGGTGGTAAGTAAAGTGACAGTGGCAGAAATGTCTTCCAGAGCAAGGGGCTGTGTTTTCTGAAGCTTAGTGTGCACATTTAAAACCTACTCTTCCTTACTCCTGGCGCTGAACCAGCTACTGGAACCAAAGTCTATCTGCGTTTATTTTAGCCTGCTTCACATGTTGAAATAAAAACCTGGAGTCACTTTTCTGTGCAATTCAAGGAATCAAATATGAATTCACTCAAAGTTGCTTTATTTATCCTTTTTGGATTAGAATCATAGGAGATGACATGTTCTGTGGCTAGTATACTGCAGTTACCCCATTTGTCAGAAAATACCACTGGGCCTCAGGGTATCAGTCAGCACAAAACAGCAAAAGGAAGGAGAGTCTTAAAGTGAAGGGTACAAAGTTGGTACTAGGATTGGAGGGGTATGTATGTCTAGGCCTGTTTATAGTATGATGATGGCTTTCAAAGACATGTGGGAGCTGCGGTACATAGAGTAGCTTTAAGGTTTTTTATTCATTTCTTTGAAAGGGGTCAGTTATTTTTCTAAGAAACAATATAGGACCATTAGAAATCGGCTATGAGTAATGCAACTTTTAGCAGGAAATAGAATGGAGCTATGATGATGGTGTGAACGGTGCCAAGTGTTAATGGAACATAAACAGATACAGGATAAAGAGTATGGCTTTGGAAAAGACTAATTATGTGGCAGGCAATCAGGATACAAATTATAAAGTAAGCCCTCTTGTTTTACTCGAGTGTGGAATTAGAAATCTTACCATTTCTTATAAAGCCTGTCTCATAAAATATGTACACATATTGTATTTCAAATAATAGCTAAACTCTTGGGAATATCTGAGATTAAAGGAATGTTTTTAAGTTACCCCATATTTTGCTAAAAAATGTACCTTGAACTCTGCCCAATTTAAAAGGAAAAAGAAGAATAAAAACAAACTGGTGCCAGTTTATGTATTTGGTTCATAATAGTTATTCAGTAAAACAGGATGAGGACCTATAACCTTGAGACTGATTGAATGAAATGGTGGAAGGAGGGATGATGATGGCTTTTTAAAAAATGTTTGAAGATTTGAAATGTTTCATGGGGAGCAGACACTAGAATTTTTCTGTATGAGCTCAGTGGGGTAGAACGAGAACCAGTGGGTGTTAGCTCCAATAAGATAGATTTTTGACTCAGCATGGTGAATTTCTAACATTCAGAACAATTCAAACTTTAGATTAGGCTAGCTTAAGAGTAAAGTTATTAGAGAACTTCAACAAAACAGTAGGAAATAAATGTTTAAAATATTGTACCACTTATAACTACCTCAGAAAACGTCAGATACATAGGAATAAATTTAGCAGTGGAGAGCCTAATCTAAATCTTAGCTTTTTTTTTTTTTTTTTAACAAGCTGTCTGGGCAATTAGAAATCCGTGTGGGAAAAAAACCAAATATTGATGCTTACCTACTACATAGACAAAAAATAAATTTCAGATGGATTGTAGATCTAAACATGAAAGGTAGAACATTAAGTGTCTAGAGGAAAACAAAGGACACTCACTTCATGATCTTAGGATAAGCAAAGATTTCTTCAATAGACATATAAAGGATTTCCCATAAAAGAAAAAATAAATCACATATTATTGCAATTACTTCTGTTTTTCAAAAGACCCTATTAAAAGAGGAAAAAGGAAGACACAGAGTGGGAGGAGATATTTGTAATACATATTTCCATCAAAGGGTTTCTACTCAGAATATATGTACATACCATCTGTATATCAGTAAGAAAAAGGCAAGACAACCCAATTGAAAAATGGGCATAAAACATGAATAAACACTTCACAAAAAAGGCTCTCCACATGGACAATAAACATCATGAGCTTATCAACTTCATTAGTTATCAAATGCAATGATAACCACAATGTGATACCACTAAGCACCCACCACAGTGGTAATGAAAAAGATAGACAACACCAAGCACTGATGCAGAAGTACAGCAGTGAGAACTTTCATATGCATGCGATATTGTACGACTGTTTTGGGAAAACTGGCAGGATTTGCCAGAGCTTAATGTACACAAACGCTCTGACCCAGAAGTTTCACTCTTTCGTATATATGCAGTGGATATGCAAAAATATGTTAAAAAAATATGTACAAGGATATTTGTAATAGCACTGTTTGTGTAATAATAGCCCAGAATTTAAAAAACTCAAATGCCCATTATGTCCAAATGAATTACAGAATATTGGTAACCATGAAAAAACTGTACAACAAAGAGAAAGCGAACTTCAACTATGCACAGCAATGTGGATAAATCTCAGAAATATGCAGTTGAGAGAAAGAAGTCAGACACCAAAGTTTCCATGTTAAATACAATTCAGAAACAGGGTAAACGAGCATGTGGTGTTAGTAGTCAGGGAAGCGGTCACCCTCGATGGAGGGGGTGTGATGGGGAGGGTGTGCTGGCCACGTTCTGGGTTTTCATCAGGGCGTTGGTTACGTGGGTGTGTTCGCTTTGTGAAAATTCAGTGAGCTTTATACGTATATGATTTGTGCACCTTTCTATAAACTTATTATTCTTCAAGGAAAAAGGCTTACTCTAAAATATTCTTAGAGATACAGAAGCAAGAATTTGTGAAGGAATTGAAGCGTCGCTGTAGCTGAGCTGGCGTGTGAAGGGAGAGTAAATGTGGGGGAGGTGCCTTTCCTGTGAGGTGCTTTGAGTAAGTGGCTTCCAGAAAAGGCTTCTCTGTTCTGAAGGATCAGAAGGAGATGCTTATTGACAAGCTCTAACAGCCCAAGGACAAAAATCATTTGCTAGAAAATGGCTATTTTAGGAAAGCGACAGTTAACTAGGTTTGGATTCAGAAGATCTAACACAGGAACAGAATAGTCAGTATTTTTAACTTTGATCTGCACAAATAAAGAGTGACAGAAGCATTTTCCTTTGGTGCTGTTTTACCTTTATTGCAATAATTTCATATCCCTTAAAAAACTTAACTGAGCTATTTAAAAAGTCAATATGATTAGTAAATAAAAATTGAAAAACAAACCACGCCTGAGACAAAAGGAGAGAACAAGTAGAGTAACACTTGTAGTAACTCCACTTGTAAACAAGTAGAGTTTACCTAATTGGTAAACACAGCTGCTGGACCTGGGCATACACCTTGACTGTTTGTTACTTTTACAACATTCAAAGGAGAACGGGGAACAGTGTCCTAAGATGAGAGTTATTTTCCATGCCAGCAATACTCTGAGGCACATTTCTTATCTGAAGCATTAAGGAGGCAACACTGAATGACATAGTGCAGCATGTCTTTAATAATGGTGTCATAGCAAACAGGTGAATTGAATTTACAGCTTGTTTTTCATAGACCTTCAGGAAAGACAAAGGAGATGGTAATTATTCAATGAATATAATGCTGAAAGAAACCAATGCTTTCACTAACCCTTCCCCAGTCTCATTCTCTGAGGGAGATGTATCGCCTTTGGGGCTTTCTTGCTGCTTTTCAGAGAGTGATTTCCCGTTTGTTTCAATTGACCAGGTGCCCGGGAAGAACCCACCGTTCAGCAGGCACAGCGCCGGTCGGCTGTCTTTCTGTCCTTTAAGTCCCCAATTCCATGTCTGCCCTTGCGCTGGGAGCAGCAAAGCAAACTTCTTCCAACTGTTGCTGGAATCCCTGCCAGCAAAGTTTCCAAATGGAGCACAGATGAGGTATATTTTATCTTCTTTGTCCGCCAGGCACCAGACACAGGAGTGCTGGCTTGAGGAGTGGTGGACATATTGAGCATATGTAGGGTTTAATCTTTTTTTTTTTTTTTTTTTTTTTGTGAAAGAGAAGATATTATTCTGAGAAAAACACCTAAAACATAAGAGGTTAAATATTTTGAGCCTGTAGCATTTAGATTCTGACTTTTTTTTTAACTGGAAATTGTGATATTATTTTTGACAGGTTTCAGAATTCATACAGAGCTTACCTGGGTGTGAAGAACATGGAAAGGTATTTAAAGATGAAGTAAGTGTTCCACTAAACTGCAACATGTTACTTAAGGGGATCAAAGCACTGAAATGTAGTGAGTGGTGACATGTGTTGAATTGTCGGAGTCGGGATGAGTTAGGTTATGTTGAAATTGATAAATTGATGCATAGTGGTCTAACAAGCAGCGTTAATCAGTTGTGTCAAAATGTCCTGTATAAGACGAGATGCAAAGAAATGTTTGTGAATACTACTTTATGATGCCACATAGCAGTGAGACACAAGACTCCTTATTAAAAAACTCACAAAACTTAGTAGCATGCCTTTATGTAGTTTATAGCACAGAAAGAAACCAAAGAAATAAGCAACATTTCACTTTTACAATAAAGTGAAATTAGTCCTCATTATTTTATTTTCAAACATCATTCTTAACACCAAGGTTAATTCCATTTGATGCTTATAATAAATAATATTGCCATTATTGCTAAAAAGCGATCCCTTAAATCTTATACATTCCTCAGTAATGTTTATAACAACAGATATTTATCATAGTCTGCTTTGGGAAGATTATTTTGTTAGTTGTTTTCAACTACCTCTCCAAAATTTCGACAAAAGGCATGATTAACAATGATGTCACCTACATTATTCTAATGAATAAAAAGGTTTGCGGTTCTAACTACACTAGAAGGAATATGCTGTTGGAGTACAGCAGGAGACCCTTTTCACTTGAGAGCTTTAAAATAAGCCACTTGCCTGTCATCTCCTCCAAGCTGAGCAGTCAATTATCGCTCTGATTTTGGCTCTGCGTCATTCCGCCAGAAGGCAGAAAGTAGGTGGAAAGTAATCTCAGAAGGCTTTCTCCAACATCTGCTGTCTGCAGTTATACCCATACATACCTTGTTTGCCCTACGTGTAAACCTTAACTGTTAGAAACGTCACACTTCCAGTTTCATTGCAGGAGTATACACAAAGCTAAGAATCCAGCCAGCAGTCATCACTGTCATTGTACTATTAGTTCTAATTTATGCTTTAGATGAATGCCTGATAAAATGTACAAGGATGTGATTTTCAAAAGCCTTTTTCTGATTTATGTTCTTATTACAGAAATGTTTTATCTTTCTAGTCTATCTTTAACACATTAACTGCCATGTGAGTTGTATTTAACTCACGCTAGTTTTGAGCCCAGGGCCTTGTCAAGCATATGTAACTCACACATGGGACCTGCATGAACTATTTTTCAAGTTGCATGTAACTCATGCATAGAAAAAAATAGTAACAAATTTTTCATTAAATTAAAATCATTTTGTTTTTGAAGTTTTTATTCTGTTTTTGTGATAAAATACTATAGCATCAAGGAAAAATATTTTTTTTCTATTGTGGCAGTCAATGTGTTAATTAATAATTATTCAGACTTCGAATTTCTTTCCGTAAGTCCTAAATATCCTCGTGGACCACTCTCAATTAATTTTCTATTCCTGAACAGACTTAGACTCACATGGGGTGATGTTACTTTTTCTTGGAAAGAGTCATGCAGTCAATAGCTTCGAAAATGATAAAGCATTTTTGAAAATAAACCTATAATCCATATATTTTATAAGTTCTGATTTTGATTCTGTTGATATCCAGATAATCCATATAGGTTTGCTCTATTATGTAGATTAAGTAAGATTGAAGTTTAAATTCAAAATAATATGCTATTTCTTTGAATAATTTTTTTCATGGCATATTATCTTTGGAGGTGCTTCTCAGATACCAAATATCCTCAAAGCTAGATCCTTCTTTGGAAGAGTGGAACAGTTAATGTTCTGTCTGCTACATATTATTCATTCATCTTGTAAACATTTCTTACATGCCCACCATGTGTACGTTACTCTGTAATGCTGTGGTGAGAAGGATGATTCAAAAATAATAAAACAATCATCGCTTTCAAGTGTCTCATAAGGTCAGTGGATATTGGTTTCAAGTCCTAGAAGCAAACAATAATACAAATCTAACTGAAGTCTTGTGAATTATCTCTGAAAGGTAAAATACAGGTATTCAGATAGGATGCTACGAGAAATCTTTGACTTCTCTCTTACACGCTCCACATTAATCTGTTGAAAATCCTGCTGGGTGTATTTTAAAAACATAGAAGGACTCTGACTAGCGCTCCACCCCCACCACCACCAGCCCGGTCTGAGCCACCGCATCTCCCAGCTGGATGAACACGATAACCTCCTAACGGGCTTCCCTGCTTCTGTTTTCCCTGCTCTCCAATCTACTCCCAGCACAGCCAGGGTGATCCTGCTGAAACAGAAGTCAAATCATGTCACTCCTCTGTTCAGATGCTCCCAGTAGCTTCACATCTCAGTCAGAGGGAAATCAGAAGGCACGAGAGCCTGCTGTCTGACACCTCGTAACCTCCCCTGCCTCTCTTTTTTACGCTGCCCCGAGCGGTTCTGCACACTCCTCCTTGCTGCCCTCAGATTGTCCCGGAGTGCTCCAGCTCTGCCTTCCACCCGCAGTGCCCTTCCTCCCGACGTCCACATGGTTCAGCCCCTCTGCTCACATGCCAGCCTCTCCATTAGTCCTGCCCTGACTGCCCTGCTTCGAGTGGCCCCTGCCGCCCATCTCCCCAGCCAGCTGTCTTTTCATAACACTAATCACCTTCTGATTTACTAATTAATAGGCTCGTATATTGTGTTTATTGCTTATAATCTGTCTCCCACTACTGGAATGTAAACTCTACAAAGAGTTTTTGTTTGCTTGCTTGCTTGTTTTCATTTTATTGGTTTTATTCTCGGCTGTGTGCCCAAGCCCAAGAAGAGTGTTTGAATATAATAGATGTTTAGTACGTTTTTATTGAGGAATACCTTTACACTCTGAGAAAGACTCATTCAGACAAAGCGCACGTCACTGTGATTTAGAGATGAAGCATTGGAAAAGAACCAATAGTGCACAGTGGAAAGGGCAGTGAAATGGAAGGCAAGAGCTCCTCAGTTCCAAATTCTTTGTCCTCGTTTTAGGTCTCTAGCAAGACACCTAATCTATGGAGTTAGATCAGTGTATATGCATTACAGAAGCACACAAACAAAAAGTAAGCCTAGTAATACACTGCAGTGGTCACTGTTGTTAGAATGTACTTTCTAAAATTCACTTCCTTCCAATAGAGGCCCGTCCTTACGGCCACACATCAGAGCAACCTGTACGTTTTAAATAAACTGAGTTTGGCACTAGCCTCAAGACTTTTTCTTTCTAGTGTGACCTTATAAATAGTAATCTACTAAAAATTATCCTTCTCATCCCACGTTTAACTTCATATCCCAGCCCCTCGATTCTCTGAATGTTCTTTCCATCAGTCGTCTTCCGTGTTACATGGTTTCAGGAGACTCAGTTGGCTGCTACAAGCCCTTGGGAATGGGTGTGTCAGTTGACGTTTGTTGTCATTAATGACTTAGAAGACTTCTGTCAGGCTGTCCATCCTACTAAGGCCTGCCATGGTCGAGTGAAGTGTTCGTAGATCTGCCTTTCTTCCCGACCTCACCTTATCAGCGGGCTGTCATAGCACAAGCAGATGAGACCAGAGCAAATGTTTCCAAAAAACAATGGAGTATTTCTCATACCTGCCATTTAACTGTGTTGCACTCGGAGATTAACATTGGAATATCTTTCCTTCTAGTTAGCAAGATTTTTTTTTATTGAAGTTAGTAGACTTTTCCCCACATGATTGTTACTCGAAGTTGTATAAGATGACTGTAGTTTTTACGGATTAAGTTCATAGGCAGTTTCTATTTACAGATTTTTCATATATACAAGAGAGGAAAATCCTAATAGCTGCCTAATTCTGTCAGCCTTTGTTTAGGGAACTGTTTGCAGAATTTAGAGTCATATTCGTTTGCTAGGGCCGTCTTGACAAAGTACCACAAATTGGTGGCTTAAATGGCAGAAATGTATTGTCTCACAGTCCTGGAGGCTGGAAGTCTGGAGAAGGGTAGAAATCAAGGTGTCAGCAGAGTCGCCTCCCTCCAAGGCCTGTGAGGAAATAATCTCTTCCTTCCAGGCCTCTCTCCCTGACTTACAGATGGTGTTCCCTCTTTGGGTGTTCACATGATCATCCCTCTTTGTGTGTCTGTCTCTGTGTTCAAATTTCCCGTTTTTATGACGACACCAGTCATAATGGATTAGGTGCCTACCCTACTCCCCCGTGACCTCATCTTAACTAATCACGTCTGCAACAACCCAATTTCCGAATAAGGTCACGTTCCGAGGTATGGGGGGTGGGAGCACCAACATACGAATTTGGTGGGGTGCACAGGGGGAGCACAGTTCAATCCGTAGCGGGGTACACTGCTGTCAGGGTTTCTGATGTACTCTAAGGCAGAGAACAAAAGTGTGTTTTACTTTTTGTTCAAAGTAGGAAAAGTGAAAGAGAGGGGAATTAATTTTTTTAAGGTTGTGGGGTGCCCCGCGAGCTGAAAGTCATACAAAAAGACTCTGTTCCTTTGTTCTGCCCACTAAACCACACATCATCTTCGTGTTCTATCTTTGAAATTCAAACGTATGTGTTACCTTTGAACGTCTGGAAAATATTAGCCTATATTCTCAAGAAACAGGTTTTTTGTCTTAAAGGAGTCCGAGAGAGAGAAAGGATCTTTCTCATGCTTTCTCAAGTAGTAGAACCAGCCTAGTCTGCAGCTCTTAACACCAGTCACACATTCTTCCAGCTACGCTGTTGAGTAAATGATTTTCTTCCCTATGTGAAGACTAATTGTGGCCACACTAAAAATAAATACTATCTTTCTGATTTTTTTTCTTCATGGTAGAAGGCTAATTTTGGAAAAAAAAAAAATTGCTAACATGTAGCCGATATATTTGCCTGAATTCTTTTATGTCCACAAACATTTGTGTATGTGTTATCTTTCCTAACTTAAAAACCTACCGTGGTATGAACTGGATTTGGGGCACCCACCCCAGATTTTTCCATATTCTTCCTAACTCCACACCTTATTCGGGGCAGTCACGGTAGGTGTGAGCACTTCCATCTTCCTATGTGGGGTTGATTTTTTCAGATGGATGCATTTACCTTGTTCCCTATCCACATTTGGGTGTGGAGTTGTAGAAAAGAAAGGCCCACATATGAGGAAATATTGTTGCACATGTGAACTCCTATGCATGCCTTTTTAGTGTGGCTATATGGAAGGGAGCTGGTAACTTATCCTGGAATATTTCCTACCATACTATATCTGATTAATCCACATTCTTTTTTTATTCCCCCCGTTTTAGCAAATTGATGGAGAAGCATTTCTACTTATGACGCAAACGGACATTGTTAAAATTATGAGTATTAAGCTGGGCCCTGCTCTCAAAATTTTCAATTCTATCCTGATGTTTAAAGCTGCAGAGAAGAATTCTCATAATGAACTTTGAAGATAGTGAATTCTGAATACTATCAGCTTTCTGCTTTAAAGCTCATGTTTTATTCAAAGCACAAGGACGGTTGTAACTCCTAAGTGAGAATTCTCCAAAACTCAAAAGAGCAACACTATCGGATTATTTATATTCCTCGAGAGACAATATATATGAATTCTTATGAAAGTGCTTGAGCTTTTAACCAGGTACTGTCTAACAACAGTCATCTTTTGGTTCTGTTCACTGAGCTAAATTTATCTTTGTAAATCTTTTTGAGGCTGGGGGGTGGGGGGAAGAGGGACTTCATTAATTATTTATGGATGGGGGGCAGAGTAAGAACTTTGGCATTTTGTAAACATTGTTGAATTCTCTTTCATGTACACTTTCTTTTTCAATACTTTCAGAAACCTTTTTATATAATCAAATTTCAAATTAAACCAAATTAGTCAAAACCTGGCTAAGTTTAGCCAGTGGGACTGTTATCTGTATTGTTAATTTTGTGCCATATTTTGAATTGCAACATTATGCTAAGTATAACTTTGCAAGTCAATGATATTGCCTAACTGCTTGTCATAATTTGTTGAGGCTGAATAGTTGTAAAGATGACTTTTCTTTGAATCAGTGTTTTTTACTTTTGCACGCATTATGAAATGTTAAAACAAATTACTTTTCACCAGCATCTTTACTATAATTACCAAAAACATGTATATAAAAGAATGGAATCGAAAAATAAAATATATAAACATAAATAAATTAGGTAGTGTATTTGAGTGGCATCAGTCTCATGCATCATGGTGCCCGTGTGTTTACAAGAGTCAGATGGTATCAGAGGAATATGCAGTTACGTATTGGGGTACGTTCGTGAGGATCTTGAACTATTTATGAGATGATCTTGAGCTTTTCCTCTAATTGTCATTGAAATAACTGGGGTGTTTTACAGAGACCAAAGGCTCATTCTGTCAATAGAAACACTAATCTGTAAAGAGCTCTGTCTCAGGTCCTGCATTGTCCTCCAAACCCAAAGGTTTTCTTCCACGAGTGTCTAGATCTCACTGAAAAGACAAGGTGTGAAGGAATAACATCAGTTGATGCAAAATCCTAAATGCTCACAGATCAGGACGGTGATTTCCCAAAGCAATTAATTATTCAAGAACCTCCATTTTGGAAGGATTCCTTTTTCTGTAGAATACTTTGCCTCGATATATAAGCATACAAATGCACTTTAAATGAAAACCCTTGATTATAACTGATAGCTGGTAGCGTTTCTTTTGCAAGAATGCGTTTCTAAGGCAAAAGGTAAATTATTTTGTCCGTCTTTTGATGTACTTTCTATTTCCAGGATTGGATATTTATTCGAGGACTATTTTAAAAGTAGAAAGTAAGTTTGTAGCATGCTGTCTGAATTCTGGGGAAAGTTCCACCTCATTCCTTAGTTACTCTTGTTTTTTCTGATGTAGGACTTCCTTGGATGTCCCCTGTTAGAAGTCTAACAGCAGTCCTTTGCATTTGTCATAACTCAAGGTAAAACAGGGTCAGTGACATCTGAAGTGTCCCATACATTTCTTTGCATGAATCTACTTAAATAAGTTTTTTTGTTACTGTTTTTTTCGTTTTTGTGTTCAGAATTTGTACATTCAAGTTGCACTTGTTATATCTGATATGAATGAAATAAAATCTTAATTACAGATACTTTTTTACATATGTATGATTCTTAAGAAAGCTTGTCAAATAGAAGAGGCAGGACAAGAACAGGAACGACATCAAGTATGGGCATTGGATAGCCCATAATGAATGGGCTACGTAATGAATCTGTAGGATTCAGAATCGTTTGTCAAACTATATCCCAAGATGATGTGATGTGTGATAAAAAAATTATATTGTTGGGTCACATAGGATTCATTCCCACTGGAAATTTTTCCTATTTTAAAGCATATACTGTAAGGAAAGAGGCTTTTAAATCTTACTGAAAACATCCACTCACTCTAAGCAGTATGTTATGTGTTACAGGCAAGACATTAAGCATCCTTAGGGCGGCACGGGATTCAGTGTTCCTCGAGAAGGGGAAAACATTCTTCACTCCATCCATGAGATATAGTCTGAGTTGTACCAGAGGAAAATAGGGAACCGTGGTAGGAAGTTCCCAGCAATGAGAGAAACAGGCGTGGGGTAAGACAAAAGGGAGGGATGGGAAACGTGGACTTTGATAGGACCTTCCCATTTAAAGGCATTTTTTTTTTTTTAATTTAAAACACTGTACAAGACAAGTGAAACCCATCTGTAGGTTGGTATTTGTCCCCTTGGCTGCCATTTTAAAATACTTTTAGATCCAGTGGACTCAGCCCCCAAAGAAATAGGGTATGTTAGTCAAACAATATTGAATATTGGGCACGGGGATTAGGTACACCATCAAAAAAAAGATAACAAAACAGACATGAACCTGCCCTCAAAGTCAGCTCTTGTTTGTGTCATGTTTGGAGCCAAACTTCACTGCAGTTTCTCTGGGTCCCCAACCCTGTCACTCTGTCCCAGGTAAAGAGATGCTCATTAAACTTCAGCCATAGATGTGTGTCCCCTTAAAGAAAAGAATCTGTAAGAAGTTAGTAAACTCATTTGGGAGAAGAGGACTAAAAAAGATGTGGGGGATAATTTGGGGAAATAAAGGAAGGTTTGCAAGGAATTAAAGGTGCATCCTAGTGAAAAGGAGATGGCCACTGTAGGAGAAGTAGTTTATGCAAAGGACACAGGCCCAGTGGTTACTCACTCTGCTTATCCATTTGAAAGTAGTAGTTAACAAATAGTTGTTGTAGAGATTAGCAATTGTTCTTTAATTTATTTCTTCTTTTCCTTTTTTAGAGTCGGGTTCTTGCTCTGTCACCCAGGCTGGTGTGCAGTGGCACAATCATAGCTCACTGTAGCCTTGAGTTCCTGGGCTCAAGCCATCCTCTTGCCTCAGCCTCCTGAGTAGCTGGGACTCTATGTCATGCCCGGCTATTTTTTTTTTTTTTTTTTAATTTTTTTGTAGCGAGAGGATCGTGCAATATCATTGAGGCTGGTCCCAAACTCCTGGCCTCAAACAATCCTCCCACCTCAGCCTCCCAGAGTGCTAGGATTACAGTATTTCTTATCTCACTGACGTCAGCATTTAATGAACAGTCCTTATAGAGAGAAAGGTATCTAGCATGCTGTTATTTCAATGATAGCATATATTTGTCAATATTTCCAGAGATAGGTAGGGTAAAAACGTTTCTTCAATAATTCATGTGACCTCTTTCTTCTTAAATGTTTTTTAAAAATTTAATTTGATGAAGTAATCCAGGAAATGTTCATCCCATTGTGATGTAGATATTAATACTTAAATCTCTTTTCAGTCCCCCAAATGACCTGTTCTATCTTTCAAAACTAATAAGTAACATACATATTTTGATAGTAACATCAAGGGCACCTTAAAAATGTAGTTTTGTAGTTTTTTTCCTTATGAAATACTTGGAAAAGAGTGAAAGTGTATTGAGTCTTCTTGGACTGAAAAAGCACTTGTGCAGCCCTTTGTAATGGCAGAACAGAGGATTATAACCTGGGGCTCTGGGCATAGCCAGTCAGGCATGCAGGACAAGTCATGTGTCCCTAGGGCGCGAAGCAGTAGCAGATGAACACAGGTCACAGATGTCCGAACCTGAGTCAGCAAGACCAGCCAGCAAAGAGGAGACCTCGAGAATGCAGCCCTTGTTCTCAACAGTTGATTCAAAGAGACCAAATCTCCTAGGGCCAGGCTGGTCATCTGGGGGAAGGAGGAACTGAGGAGGATGCGCTCCTTCTTGAAATGTTCAAGTTCAAAATGTTTCCAAGCAATGTCCAGACCAAAGACGCAGCCCACAGGTCACAAATGTGTGCAGCTCCTGGGCTTTAAATCTTTCAAAAGTGAGCACAATGAGTCAAGTGTAAGGTCATACCCTAATCGCAAAGATTGGAGTAAATGTAAAGTACAGTGTCTTTTAAAAAACTAAGTAACCTTTGAAAGTATAACCTTGACTATGGAATTTCTAAGAACTCAAATCAAAATACAGTAACAGCTCTTTAATTAAAGTAGGATTTTATTTCAGAATTTCACAAAGAACTTAATAGCTAAGTGTAAAGATAGGCCTTGAAATTCATTAGCTTCTGTGATAACACGATGATTTTCTAATACCTACCTTTTACCACAACTGTAAATCAAAACAATTTTTTATTAAGTTTCAGCTTTCCCACAGGTAAATTCTGATACAATATTTGGCATGCTTTTAAGTGACTGGGTGTTGAAATCCTACTTCCCTTTCCTTTTCTTTCAAAGAGGGAAAACAGGGACTGTGCACGTCAAAAATCAATGTCTCTAGAAAGTTGAGGGTTTGGGACACTCTTCTTGGACGCTCAATTCCAAATACATGAAAGGCTGCCACTAGAACCGCCAAGGCTGTGACACAGTCGTCCACCTTTGTGAGCCTCTCTTTTTCTAAATATAAAGAAAATTCGCAGACCTCAATGTTGAAAGGGTTTTTAACTTCTAACACGGGCGTGGACACTTGTACCTGAAAGAAAGAATGGAGTCACCATCATGATAAGCCAAATAGCTAAGTAATAAAACATACCTGGACTTAATCATGATATTACAATAAATAAGTTTGTTGCGATTTTAAATATTTGTAAGTATGGCAAAACATACTTTAAAATAGACCACCATCCTGCTTTTTAATATATTATGGTAAGAAGATGTAAAATATCAAACCAATGGCCATTAACAGACTGCATACCTTCTCGTTCACAACAACAAAAAGATTGGGGTCATCCCCAAAAACATCTGGGAGGAGTAAACATGTGGCTGTCATCTTCATATCTGTCAAAGCAAACATGTTTACAGTCAAAGTAAGCTTTTAGCAATTGTAAGCAAAGCTAGTATTAAAACATCTGGATTTTTTTTATTGTTACCTTCTACACAGAACAAATTAGGCTTCTTGGATCAGTATTTCACAACCTTTCTTAACCACATCTTTTTCTAATAAAACATTCAAAATTTCATGTCTGCTCTCCAGATCAGTGCCAGATGACAAGAGTTCTGCACTCTCTCTCCATCAGCCAGGATGATTTTATTTGGCTTCACCTTGTGATTTATATCATAAAGTTAACAGGTTACTGGTTCCCTAACTATAATTTTACAATATCGGGTACATTTTTTAAATTTATACCTCTACTCCTCCCCCTATTTGAACAATTCTTTTTTTCTCACCTGTTGTCTTCCAGAATTTTACTTATTAACAAAGCAGAGTTTTTCTCAATATCCTGAATTACACATGTAACTGAGACCAGATCACCCCACCCCACAGGTTTACTAACGTTTCAACATGTCTTCATCTGTGTGCTGTTTCATTTTTTCTTGCAACGCAATATTGATTGGATTGTCCACCACTGAAAAAGAAGTCAGTATATTTTCTGAATAGGATTCCAAAATGTGCCTTATTTTCTTATAAATATCTGTTCTTGTAAGAAGTTGGAATTCTCTGAACATCTGATAAGAGAGGAAAGAAATAGATAGATTAGATCACAAGAAAAGCTAATATATAGAAATGTAAGGAAGTAAATAACTTTAGAATTCTATTAAGCTTTGAATGCTAGTTTCAAAAAAACATACTAAATATTTCACAAGCTTCAGAAGAGAAGTACAGACGTAGGTTAGGGGAGGAGAAAAAAAAATGAAAGCCTGAAGTGAATGGGAAAAGATAAATAATGGACATGGCAGAATTCTAAACCTAAAGAATTAAAACCTTGGATGTAGGCTCCAGTGAGGATTGATTCCAAAGTATATATGCATACATTGGCTGTTTGGGTAACTCAGCTGAGATTCTAGGTCAGGATCTTACATTTCTTTTTGTTATGTTTTGGCAGCATCCAACAAAAGACAAAGAAGAAAACGATTAGATTTTAGTAAGCAACCCTTAAAAAATAGCTAACTATAGTATCCTACAGGGAAAGGGGAGTGCTTTAGAGACTGTGAGATCAAATCAAGGTAAACAGTGAAAAAATACATATATGTACAGAAGATTTGACAACATGGTCAAAGCAAAACCAGTTTGCTTTAGGGAAGCCCCTGTACTGGAAACTACCTTTTTCTACCACTGCTTGAATTCTCCCCCCTTAGAGAATTCCACCACCACCCCTTTTTTATTTTGACAGAGTGGCGTTAACAGATTATTAGCCCCCCATACTAATATGAATTAATTTAATCATTGCTTTCCCCTAAAACTATAAAGAACAGTTACATACTACCCACTGGGCCTCACTGTTCCTGGAATATTTTGGTAGATCATAAATTGCCCAGAGATTAGTTCTGAAAGTGAAGTTGTCAGAAAGCTGAAGTGCACATTCTCATAAAGGCACGGTGGCTCTGTTAGCAGGCAGCCCTCAGTGGACGACTAATCTAGATTAATGCCTTTCGAAAACGGTTTTCTCAGCAGGAAGACAAGAAGTGAAGCATGAAGAAGGTGATGAATATTCCACTTTTCTGGGCCCATAATCTAAGAATTTTTTTTAACTTTATTTTGAAATAACTTCGAGTGTACATAAAAGTGGTAGAAAAATACTAAAGAGATCTTCCAAATGCCCTTCACGCAACTTCCCCCAATTTCTGATCCACTTGAAAAGAAGTTGTAGACATGACATCCCATTACCCCTTAATACCTCATTATGTATTTCCTAAGTACAAGGACACTCAAAATCAGGAAAATCTAATTTACAGATCCTGTTCAAATTTGCCAGTTGTTTTAATCATGTTCCTTATAGGATCTAAGGCAGGATCACATGTGAGATTCAGATACCATGTGTCTTTAGTCTCCTGCCTGAAACAGCTTCTTGGTTTCCTTGACATTTTTGAAGATTCAAGGCCAATTACTTTGTAGAACATTCCTCATTCTAGGTTTGTATGATGTTTCCTCATGATTTATGCATTTTGGGCAACAATGTTGGCAGTTCTCACTGCATCAGGAAGCACAAGGTAGTGTTTGGCCCCAGTATTGGAGATAGGAACTTTACCACTTGATTAAGCTGGAATCTGCCAGGTTTTCCCACTGTAAAGTTAATTATTGATAATATACAATAAGTATTTTATGGGGAGATACCTTGAATTTATGTAAATATCTTGTTCCTCGTGTATTAACAACTGTCTTCCACCAGATTCAGCATCCATAGATGATTCTTGCCTGAACCCAGTATCACTAGGATAGTTGCCAAATGGTGACTTTTCTAATTCCATTCTTTCTAAATGTATTAGCTGGCTTTCTACTGTAGGATAGAGTGAGTGTTTTCTTCCACATTTATTTACTTATTCATTTATTTATATCAGTACAGACTAAGAAATTACTATTTTACCCAAATAGTTACAAATCTGATCCTTTCATTATTTATATTAATGCTCAAGTTGTCCAGATTTGGCCAGTGGGAGCCCCTTCAAGCTGCCTGCTGTGTCCTCTTGACACATCCCATTGGTCCATGAATACTTTTTAAATTTCTGGCGTTACACAGTATTTCAGGCTTATCTTGGGTTTTTGGGAAGGGGTTTGTTTGTTTTTTGCCCCAGCCCTGTAGTCAGCTATTTCTCTAAGAGCCCTGGTTCCTGTTAATGGAGAATGGCATTTAGAAGCTAAAATTTCAGCCCTGGGTGTGCTCCTTGCTCTGAACTTTCACACAGAACAAATCTAGGCAATAATAGTTGAATATACATAAATACACGCAGACCTACGAACATCTGTAACTTTGTATATCTATATATAAGTATTAAATATCTACATATAAATATTAAAAACCACGCATTCACATCGATACTTCCAATTCCAATCCAACACCACAGGGCTTTTTCTAACCTTACCCTTTCCATCCTTCTCTTAGCAACAGTGAGAAACCTGCCTCCCTTTATCCTCAATGTATTTCCTTATTGGTACAAACTCCCCGATGTCCATGTTGTCAAACTCTCAGCTGTGAACGGTCAGGTCAGCCACAGAAAAGCACCCTCCTCTCCACAACCTCCGATTTTGTCCTACAGATAACCGTAATCCTTTTTCTTTTCATTCCTCAGATTGGATAATTTCTATTGATCTATCTTCAAGTTCACAGACCCTTTCTTCACATTGTTCAATATGCTTTTAAGCCTATGCAGTGATGTTTGCATTTCAGATAAATCTTTTTGTTCAGTTCTGAATTTCAGTTTAGTTCTTTCTTTATACATACTCCATTTCTCTGCTGAGTTCACTGCTCTTGCCCTGTTCCTCACCATCCTGAAGCAGCTGGCTGGACAGGACAGTGGCGTGGCCTGTTGAAGACTCAGTCACAGCACCAGCCAGGCTGAGGCAAGGCTCTCCAGGACTGTGTGAGCTCTGGATCAGCATCCAGTGTATGGTGCCATTTCTCCCACAGCCAGGACGCACGGGTCCAGGAATCGAGGGGTGGAAATGGGAGTGGCACCCCTCGTTATTACCTCTAGTGACCCACTTAGTAGGGTGTCTGGATTAAATTGTGTTCCTTTAAAGAGCGTCAAATTTTGTTCTGACGGTTAAGTTACTGGTCGATCCTCTGCTCCTGTCAGACTTGATTTTATGATTTGTTTGGGCAGTTCTATTTTGGTGTTTGTCCTAGTCCTAGGGGATGGTCCTGGCTCCAGCTTAGGGCATGGTTCTTACATTGACTTTCTTAAGTCTCAGGTGGATGCTCGAGGTGCTCAGTGGGTCTCTCCACTCTAGGCCAGAATTCTAATTGTCATCAACACTGTGGGAAATCTCGGTGCTCAGCCAAGGACCCCTGGGGATCCCTGTGTGGACTCCTGCACCACCCCGTCCTCCAGTGCCCTGTCCTGCAAATACCAGCTGCTTCCTCGCTCCCAAACATCAATCTTTTCCTGCTCAGCTAAGTGGCACCTCCCTACTCTGCTTGTCTCCCACCATTGTGTACAACGAGCTAGAAAGTGACCCTGAAGCAGGAAGCGGAAGCTCAGCTTACGTGTTTTCCTTTTACCAAGGATCAGAGCCCTGCCCGCCTGCTGTCTACTGCCTGAAAGCAGCGGCCGTGGCAGAGTGCAGTACCTGCTACTCCATTATGGGGATTCTTTAATGTTTTCATTTTTTTGAGACTTTATTAGCAGGTAATTCTTTTTTTTTTTTTTCATCTGCAGGATCTTGATTATAATTCACTTAAGTTTTAAGAGATGATTGTTGAAATAGTTTCTCAAGAAGGTAAAACTTATAATAGCTCAAAGGATTTTTTGGAAAATATAGGGAAGCATTTAAATTTGTGTTTGGTATTTTCCTCCTCTCTCCTCAGCCCCCTCCTACTTGCCTTGCCCAACATCCAGTAGAACCCAGTAATAACTTCCTAGCTGATAATATTTTAGGAAGCCTAATAAAGTGGGATTTTACATTTTTAATTTTTACGTTTTCTGTTGAAAGAAAGTTTTTTGAGGGAGGAGGTTCGTGCGTAGGAAGGTGATGGAGGGTCAGTGTTGAGGCTAGGACCACGCCCCACCCAGCCGCTTCTCTCCTGCCACCCCTGTCTCCACCAGCTCCTCAGCGCCCGTTGTTTCCACAATGGCAGTGCCAATAAGGGTGGGAGTGGTCTGGTGCAGGAGCAACTGCCCTCCCCTAGGGATTGTTTGGTAAGTGAGTATTTGTAAGTAAGGTCAAACTGGCTTTTATTTAAGAAGCAAAACAAGAGTTTTATAAATTGGAAATCCCAGCTGCATGGGGCTGAGTTAGGGAAGTACTTCTTGGAGAAACCAAAATTGTTTCATTCTTATGTTTAAGACAATCACTAGACAACTCTATTCAACAAGTACAGTCATTACAAAACCATACTCCGATCCATATTTTGGATATGAAGGGTGAAATACCTGAAGGAGTGGGGGCAGGGAAGCCTTACAGCCTCATAGACAGATGCCACGGTGAGAGACCACAGCAAAGCATAGGGACACAGCCTTTGTTCTGGAAACTCTGCTTCTCACTCAGGCCACAGTGGACCTCGGTTGGAAGGGACCTCTCCCCACCTTTGGTTCTTTGAAAGGCCGCTTAATGTAATCCATGTATTAGTATTTTTTTTCTAGAGACAGGGTCTCGCTGTGTTGCCCAAGCTGGTCTCGAACTCCTGGCCTTCATTTATAGGCTGCACTCCAATGCAGACCCCTAAGGCTGAGACTTCAGTGACCAAAGTGGCCTTACCAACCATCCCCTAATCCATTCAGCATCCAGAAATCAATATTGCATTTCTGTGTCACTCTTAGTACTCTGCTATGCACTTTTAGAACTATTGATATTTAAAACATGCTCTCTACATTTATGGAGTGTATAAGCTATCGGTTTGACAGGTTTTTGCTTTAAAGTTATATTTTGTAGGTCTGTCAATTTGGCATACTTTTCTCATAGCCAGAGGCTGCTGGCTATTACTGTTCCTAACAACTCAAAGATAAAGAGAAAACAAGCAAAAGCCAAGGACGTGTTGCTGAGAGGATTAGATAGATTAATCCATGTAAACCACTTAGAACGTGCTGTAGCCTAGTAGTAAGCACTCAGATGTTTGCTATTGACATTATTATTAAAATAATATGGACAAATTCTTATTCCAGGTTTTTTTTTGGAAGATAAATGTAAAATGTTTCATGTTTAATTTGGTCAACTGCACCCACAGAATTCCTCTATGAAATGTATTCTCAGGTAAAAATTTTGATGACTCTTTCATTATATACCACAGCTAAAATTATGCTAAAATTATGCTAAGACCCTTGAATGGCCATCTTAAGTAAACTAAATGAAAGGGTATTTGATTTATCCATTAAACTTCATATATTTTTAAGACCACTTTATGGGATGATTTGGGATCCTAAAGGAAATAGATTTTAAGTAAGGTTGCATGCTAATAGTTTCTTGATAAACTGTCCGAGTTTAATTGTCTAAAAACATGAAAAGGGAAAATGATTCACACTGTCAAAATATCCCTAAGTAATGATCCCCCGGCCTCTGTAATCTGTCCAGTAACAGGGAACTCCTTAGTTCTGCAGGCAGCCAGTGCCTGATGTAGGAATATGCTTCCCGAAATTCTTACCAAATGGTCCTAGCTGTAGCCCCTTGGGCCTCACACTCTACTGAGACTCACACCCACTGTCTTGCTAGTTGTTCTGTTACCACTTCAAGAGGAAAGAGGAAAAAATCAATTTGGACACTTACATTCAGAGAGAATTATAAATGAATAAAGATACCAGCCAGGCAAGGCAGTAGGATTGCTTGAGCCCAGGAATTTGAGACCAGCCTGGGCAACGGTGAGACCTTATCTCTACAAAAAATAAAAAAAACTAGCCGGGTATGGTGGCACACGCCTGTAGACCCTGCTACAGGCTATTAGGGAGGCTGAGGCAGGAGGATCGCTAGATCCCAGAAGTCTGAGGTTGCTGTGAGCTATGATGATGCCATTGCATTCTAGCCCAGGCAACAGAGCAAGACCATATCTCAAAACAAAAAAGATACCTGATAAGGGCACTTCAAGAAAGGAAACAGTTTAAGAATGTCCTTCAGAGGTGTTCTGCTGCCGATCATCTTTCTTCTTATTTCCAAAGTCTGGCTCATCCTCTTGTCAATTTCTGTCCAGTCCCTTTCTGTTTTCATATATTCTTGCTGGAACCAGTTAATATGTTCATCTACCTCAGAATCTAAACAAACAGCTTCTTCCTGCAAAATATTTTTAAAATATCAATGAATTCCATGTTTCAAGTGGTAGTTTGATACTTGATGAAAACTGGAATTACAGGCTGTTATTGCACACTCCTAACTCTCTCCTGAGGTGAGCATCATCACCATGTGTGGCTACACTTGGCCTTGAACGTGGTTAACAAATGGACAGTCTTTCATGAAAACAAATTAGATAGTTAATTACTTACTATGGAGTTATAATCTGTTCTCTTGCCAGATCTAAAAGAATTACTTTAATTCCTACATTACCCTTTTATATGGAAACCTAGATTATCCAGGAGGCTCACACTTACCAGGAATGTTGTTTATTTCTATGCATTTAAGTTTTTAAAAGACAAAATATTAAGAAGAGAAAAAAAGTATCTAAATTAAGGTTTTTTTATTGCTATTACCTATTTTCTTTTTAAATGCCTTTTTATACTTTCAGTACCATGCACCATATAATTCAGGTTCAAAATAATAGCAGTAGGCATTTTGTGATGCTGAATAATCAATTATCAATTATATTCACTATATATTTGGGTACATTGGGTTGGATTCGGGGAGGCGGCTAAGAAATACCTCACATAATCTTGTTAAAAATCTAAGACAATCAGCTTTGAGAAAACAAACAAAAATCTTGCTAGAAAAATTAGTTGAGAGAACACTCAGCTGAACTGCACTTGAATGAGAGTTGACCAGCTGTCTAACTGACCAGAATGTGAACAGATGTCACCTGTAAAAGATGAAAAAGATGGTAAGGAACCTAAAATGCTCTTACATCAAGGCTGTTACAAACACGGTTAGGAAAGCTCCAGGTAGACCCATTTTCTCTGAACACAGGACATAGATAAGTGAACAAATTCCTAGAAAAATATAATTTATCAAAACAGATTAAAAAGAAATCCCTACAATTTTACATAAATTTAGTTACAAGATAAAAGTCTTTCCACAAAGAATATACCAGGAAGGACCTGAGTGTTTTACCAACAAAAACTACTTAACTTTTTAAACAGAGTGTTCCAGATTTATGCAAATTCTTTCCAAAAATAAAAAGGAATACTCTCCAACGCATTCCATGAAACCTTTATGACACTGATCCCCAAATCTGAAAGAAGAGTATGACAGAGGAAAAGTGCAGGTCACCCTCACTCATGAATCAAGTTGCAAATATAAGGAACAAGGAACTACTCACTTGAGTTTATCCCAGAAATGCAGTGGTGGTTTGGCATTGGTAAGGGAACTAAAGTCACCTAACAGGAGATATGATTGATTTACCCTTTACATTTCACATACTATCAGACTGAATCTCAATGTTGGGGCCACTCTTATAGAAAGATTTGGGGCAGAAAAGAAGTAGGTTTTGAGAAATGTGGTGTGTTAACAGTTCTATGATTTGCTTGGATTATCTAAATATATGCAAATACATACTGTATTAATCAATTAAAAATAAAAAACATATGATTGCAAATAATATAGAAAAAGCATTTTATAAAATTCCACATGCCTCTATTATTAAAGAAAAAAACTTTTGTCAAAATAGACATTTTTAAAATCTGTAAAGTTGTCTATCAAAAACCTAGAGCTAACATAATTTTTAATGGTGAAATTTTAAGAATTCTCTTTAAAATTGGAAACAAGATAAAGATGCTTTATTACATTCTTATTCAGCCTTATACTGGAGATTCCTAGACAGAGTAGTTAAGAAAGAGAAATAAAAGGTAAAAAAAATTGGAAACATAAAAACAAAATTGTCATTATTCATAGACAACACGATTGTTCAAGAAAAAATTCAAAATGATGCACACATAATTTGTTATAATTGAGAGAGTTTTTCAGAGCAATTGAATATAAGATCAATATACTAAAACATACTAACGAACTGAAAATACAGTTTTGTATAATTGCAAAAAAAAAACTGCAAAGTACCTAGGAAGAAAACTAACAAAAGATGCGTAAGACTTTTATGGAGAAAATTATGAAATTATTGGAAAATATTAATGAGACCTAACTAAGTTGATAGGTCAACCATGTTCACAATTAGAAAGATGCAATATCATAAGGAAGTCACCTTTCTCCACGTGGAGCTATTGATTCAACAATATTTCTATCAAAATCTAAAACCTATCAAAAGCCAAAAAATTTTCATCGGAACTTGAGAAGCTGATTCTAAAATTTATATGAAACATTAAAAACCTCAAGAATAACCAAGACACTCATAAAGAATAATAATAAGGTAGCGGTGGGAAAATAGCAAGACATTTTACGATTATGAAAGTAAGAAAAGCTGGTATTCATGCAGAGATAGGTAACTTTAGTAGTACAACACAGCAGAGTTTCTAGACATAGCCATGGAAATAAGAGACATGGCATCACAAATCCCTGGGTTAGAGAAGGGCCATTTTATAAAAGGTGAAAGCATCCACATGGTTTAAGAACTTAAATTTTTAAAGAATATATAGGAATATTTCTTATCACTTCAACGTAGAAAAGGATTTCCTAAAAGCTCTGATCATAGAGAAATGAGTGGTAAATATAACTACATTAAAATTACAACCTTGTCTTTTTTGTCAAAAGACACCAAAAGGAATTTAAAAGGTAAGGCAAAAACTAGGAGAAGATATTACAATAGACATCATTTGTAAAGGCGTAGAATACAGAATATCTAAAGGATTTTTACGAATAAATAAGAAAAAGGGCAACCTCGTAGAAAAATAGGCAAAAGACACGAACAAACACTTTACAAAGGAGGCAACATGACTATTTCATAAATATATAAAAAGATGATCAACCTTATAAATAATTAAAATGAAAATTAGAAGCAAGTGAGATGCCATTTTATTCCCAATAGTTTGGGGGGAGGGAGAGAAGAAATCAAATCATAACAAGTGCTGCTCAGGGAGCTTACATGGCTATAATCATCCAGGAAAATAATTTGGCACTGTCTTACAAAGTTGAATATTTGCATACCCCACGAGCCAGCAATTCTACTCTTAAGTATAAATTCTTGAAAAAAGCTTCACACACGCACCAGGGCACACATACGAACATGACTGGAGCAGCATGGTTCATAATGACCCAAACTGGAAACAAATCAAATGTCCCTTAACAGGAGAATAGCCAAACAGACTGTGCTGCCTGTCACGACAGATTATTAAACCAACAGGAAAATGAATAAAGTGCACAGCTCAGCTCAACAGCCTGGATGAATCCCAGAGACATTACATTGAGTGAAAAAAAGGAAGTTATCAAAGACAACATACAGTTTTCTTATCATTTTGTAAGCCTCAAAGACAAGCAAAACTAAACAATATATTCCTTAAGAATTCATGCATTTGTGACAAGATCATTTATTTAAAAAACAGGTAAACGGTAAACCTAAAATTCAGAGTAGTGGTTACTTCTAGAGGTCAATAGTGTTGGAAAGGCAGGCGATGGGAGACAGGAGCCACACGCAGTAGTACAAGCAGTGTTCCAATCCTAAAGCTGCATGTTGGGCTCACAGTGTTCGTTTTGTCTCCATAAATTACATATATGCTATATACATATTCCTTTGTATGATTTGAATCTATAGAATGACAATTTTTTTTAAATAGAAAGAAACATCCTAATTTTTTTAAAGTAAAGAAAAACATATTTTAACTATATAAACAGCTTTCCACTATTGAAATGTAGTGGAAGTTCTGTAATTGCTGATACTGACATTTGGAGACTCCTGTATGCATGATGTACTGCTTCCCCCCAAATCATCACCAATCACGGATGCTGAAAGCAAAGTTTCTAGGGAGCCTCTGCCTGATTGGACTGATGGGACTGACACGATGCTGGTGAGTTGTAGTCTAGATTGCAGTGACCCTCCTTATTAGAAGGCTGCATCAGAATTTAAAATTCTCACCCTTTTAATGATTTATATAGTGTTTGATTTATATGTTATTAGATATATTGTTACTGATTTATATATTATTAGAACTGGAAGGAACTTAGAAGTCGTCTGGTCCATGCCTCTTACTTTACTGATGAGCAAATTGAGACCCTCAAAGGGAACGTGATTTTCCCAAGCACAGAGATGACTAAGTGTGGGGTTCCCATTAGGGTAGCCCCCTACTTCTCTAAGGAAAAGGACAGCCTTGTCTGACAGGCTGATTTCCTTAGTAGTGCACATGGAAATGAGGGAGTTAGTGGATGAGAAATGTATGAATCTTACAGAAGACCAGGGGCAGCAAAGTCAACCGCAGGTGTGTCTCAGTAGTCAAAGATAGTTGGGAGCATACTCAAGAAGGAATCAAAGGAAGAAGGAAATGAGCAGGAAAGAGACCACTCCTGGCCAACGAGTACGTTGAAGGGGAGTGTAAAAGTCACCCATGAGATTTGTGACATCAAAGGAATCAACATAAATTAACCAGAACATTAACTTGAGTTGGATGCAGACAAATTGGATAAAGAGCTTCTGCTATGCCTCCTTTACCACACCAGCTCTGGCAACAGAGGGCGGTCTCTGCTCCACCACCGTGGCCTCCTAGGGAGCTGGTGGGAATAGCAGAACTCAGTTTTAGCCAACTTTTAGTCCAAGCTGACAGCTGGAACACAAATAAGGAGGAGACTGTTTCTAAGTTAGATTTTAACAGAAGAATAAGACTGCTTTTGGAGTGATAAGAGACAGCATAGTTAAAAATGTAGTTATAGCCTTTTCCTTTCCTCCCAGAAATGAGTAAAAGCTCATCTTGACTTTTATTTAACATAAAGTTGTTCTACATCCTGCAATCTGATTAAGTTTGCAAAGAAAGTATCTTGGTATGAAAGTGAAAATTGAATAATTCTTATAAGTACATTATTAAAATCTACTTTAAAGGCACAATGCAAATAAAAGTCCCATACTTGAGATTTGGGAACTGGGGCTTCTGAACATCATTAGCAAATAATGGGTCACATTCCCTGCTAAATGTGATATTCTCCAGCGTGTCATCTCACTTATGCTCTAATTCTTTGAAAGATCTGTTTATCTGAGCTATCCAGTATGGCTACCACATGTGGCTAGCCCAAATTGATTTTTTTAATTTTAAAAAATAGTTTTATTTTATGAATTTTTTTTTTTTAAGAGACGAGGTCTCACTGTGTTGCCCAGGCTACTCTCAAACTCCTGGGCTCAAGTGATCCTGCCACCTCAGGCTCCTGAGTAGCTGGGACTACAGGTGCATGCCACCATGGCTGGTTTTTTTGTGGGTTTTTTAAAAAATTTATTTTTTAGAGATAGCCCAAATTGAGATGTGTGCTGGAATTCAAAGATTTAGTATTCAAAAAAATGTAAAATATCTCATTAACAATTGTTTATAATAATTGTGTATTGAAATGATAATATTGTGGCTATATTGGGTTAAACATAATATACTATTAAACTTTAATTCCACCTGCTTATTTTTACTTTTTAAATTTTTCTGCTACTAGAAAATTAAAAATTACACATGTAGTCCATATTATATTTCTATTGGACAGTACTGTTTTAGATACTCAGGGTTTCATGTCACATTCCAATCATCCTCATGTTCAATTTTTTTCTTTTTTTTTGAGACAGAGTCTCACACTGTTGCCCAGGGTAGAGTGCCATGTATCTAACTCACTGGAACCTCAAACTCCTAGGCTCAAGCCATCCTCCTGCCTCAGCCTCCCTAGTAGCTATGACTACAGGTGTGCACCACGATGCCTGACTAATTTTTCTATTTTTAGTAGAGACGGGATCTCGCTATTGCACAAGCTGGCCTAGAACTCCTGACCTCAAGGGATTCTGCCTCCTTGGCCTCCTAGAATGTTAGGGTCACTGGCATGAGCCACTGTACCCAGCCTCCTGTTCAATTCTTTTGTCATAAAATTGACTTTGGAAATAATGGAACTTCAACAGTTTTTTAGCTTAGCATTCAGGCACGTGTCTCAATCAGCGGGCAAAGTTTCACCTACGCAACCTTGCCTCAAGTTTCCAAGTGCACAGCTGACTTGTAAAGCTTCACAGTATTAGTAAATTTGCCACCTGCTAATTATAGTAATTGCATTCTACCACAATGAAATTAACTGTCAAGATTTTTCTTCAACTTTTGCTGTCTTGCTCATTTTTGCACCATGAGAGAAACATCTGTGGAAAAGGCTATAAAAATGATTAGTATTCAGATAATAAATCATGATGTGTCAGGTACAGTAAAAAAAAAACAGTAAATGCCATAAGAGAAATCCACAGGAACTTAGTAAATATTCCTAACATTTGATTTTCTGGGAAGTTTTTGCACAAGTTTCGATTGCATCTTAGTTCTAAGCCAAAGAAAGCAACATAGGAAACTACTTTATGGCTTTCGAAGCTATGGGGTATGTATGTACTCAATAAGATATTTTACATTGGAATGGAGAAAAATATTAGGCCTTTTCCTCTATATTTCGGACACAGAAAAATGTCCTTAAAATAAAGGTCACAATGGAGATAATCTATTCCTAGTATGGAAGGCCAGGAAAGAATTTCCAAATAAATTATCTGTAAAAATGAAAACTAGATATTTTTAATTAAAGCTATTTTTAAATATTAAAATATTTTTAAATATTTTTAAATAAAAATTAAAGCAAAATAATTTTCCCCTGTATTTTAAGTGTCTTCATTATAGCACATGGCAATACTTCTCATACCTTTCCCCACTCTGGAGACAGTACAAGGACACAGACTGTGAAGTCACCAGAGAGAATGGCAGAATTAGCCAGATCCTCGAAAAATGCCTCCATCGCTTCCTGAAGCAGACACAGGGATTGAAAATCACAAAGAGACATACCCAAAGTTTGACATACTGTGCTTGGAGTTCCTGGTACTACTTGGCATAGGCAAGATTATGCCGCTGTACCTACCTAACAACCTCTACACCTTAAAGCAACAAAAGGTCATTGTGCATGTGACATGTCCATCTTGGGGTCCTGCTCCTTCTCCTTCTTACCCAAGGACATGGCTCCGTCATCTAGAATGTTATGAGTCATTGCTGAAAAAGAAGGGGGACAAGAGATCTGTGGCCTCTGCTCAGACCCACGCAAGGTCTGCAGCCGCTTAGGTTATCTGCAGAAGCCAACGTGATAGACTAAGAAATCTACCTTCCTTCACTGAAATGTCTACCTTTAATTCTTTTGTAAATTACTTTGGACCACTAAAGAAAAAGCAACAACAGAAACAAAACAAAACAAAACAAATGAAAATCTCTTCCTCTCTTTATCCCCTCCAAGATCTTCCCCCAGTTAGCCAAACCCACTTCCTTGCCATTGAATACAAGGCCAGACTCCTGCTTCTTGCCCGCATCGTTCTCCATCTCTGCAGCACGTGAAATAATTTTTTTCTATACTATGAAAATATTGTGCCCAGTCAAGAAATTTTAAAAAGCGGGAGAGTTACCCAAGTGTGTTTTCATCCAAATATGTTTAATTATCACAAATCTTAAAGACAAAAAAGAATTATCAAAAGTTCAAAATGGAGACTGGAAATAACTTAGGCAATCAGTCTGAAAAGGTAAAATTCTACGAGATAAATTCAATGTATGGGAGGCCCCCTCTTCTTAGTGCTTTTACATTTGCTTAATCATCATGGAAGGTACAAAATATAGAAATATTATGTTTCTGTGATGTTCCAGTGTAAATTTTCCTCCATCTTTTTAAGCTTTTGGCTTTACAGAATAGAAATCATAAACAAGAAGGCTACAGTCTTTAAAGAATCAGCAGTTTGCAGCTCCATTTGTAAAGGAGAGAAAAGTAAATCCCTACCAATTAGATTTGTTTGCCAGGAAAAATGTCTTTTCAGATATAAAAATATTGCCTATTCTAACAGCTCTCTTTTAGCCCTGTCTAGCAAGAAGGTCAAAACTAAATTCTACTGCAAATTAACTCCTAACCTGGTACATTCAATTCCCTGTTATTTTTGTAGCAAAAGCCCCTGCCTGGCATGTCTAGGGGACTACACGGGAATAGCCACAAAGAACGTGGTTCCACACAGAATTTAGGTGCTTTGAGAAGGGACAGAAAGTGTGGGTGTACAAATTGGTTCAAAGATGATGTGCCAACAAAAAAGAAGCTTCCATTTAGCTTTGTGTCCTTCAGGGTGACCTTTGATCCCATGGACTTCCCTTGAATTCTAGTGTTGGGGGCAATTGCTAATTATCTGATTTTACCATTCATCATTTCCAATGAATTTTGGTGGGATATGCACCATAGAAAAAAGAGAAAACTGAGTTTGCAAAGTTTCAATTCATTTATAAAGGAACTCGGAACTCCATTTTTAGAGTACCGAAAATCAAATTTTTGAGAAAATCAATTTATGCATAATACTGATAAATTATGTTCATTTACAAAGTGACTTTTTAAGAATATAAAAGATATTTTAAAATAAAAACAATTCTATCTTATTATCATTCCAGTTTATAATTGGAATTTTGCAGTAAAAGTCTCTAAAAAGTTACACCACTAAATTTAGGGCACCTCTCAGCTATCTTATCTTTTCATCAAACAGCAGACATAGAATTAGATTATCTTAATTGTTTTCAACAGAAAAGAAGCCAAACTCTGTAAAATAATTTAAAGAGGTTTATTCTGAGCCAAATTTGAGGACCATGGCCCAGAGCCACGCCCAAGAAGCCTTGAGCAAGTGAACTCGCTGTGGCTGGGTTACAGTTTGGTTTTATACATTTCAGGGAGACAGGAATTATAGGTAAAGTCATAAATCAATACATGGAATGCATACATTGGTTTGGCCCAAAAAAGTGGGACATCTCGAAGTGGGGGCTTACAAATCATAGGTGGGTTTAGGGATTCTTTAACTGACAATTGGCTGGAAGAGTTAGGCTTTGTCTAAAAGACCAGGAGTCGGTGGAAAGGAGTTAAGATAAGGGTCTTCAATCTTTCATATGATGCTATACTGGAATCAGGTTGGAAAGTAAACCACATTATACTGGGTTAACAAAGCCTGTTTAGCGATATTTTATCATTTGTAGGTGTGAGTCACCAGGCCCCCTTAGGACTTTGGGTCAAAGAAAAAGATCAAAGTTTAGTCCTCACTGTCCTATCATTTGAAAATATCATTGAAAATTACAATAAGATATTTAAAGTATATATCTTCACCCAAAATTTTGCATTATGCAAGATGCAGTGATGAACGGTTTATAAAATATATTATAAATATTTCCATCCCTGGATCTTATAACTAGTACTAATAAAATTGAGGTGACCAAATAGTTTGCTCTTTTAATATCAAATAAATATATAAGATGAGAAAGATGATTGAATATTTACAAATGCATTCATTACTATTAATACAAATGGCATGTTTGTGGCAAAGAGGATTTACATACTCATGTGGGATTCATGTGGAAATAGAATCGGGAAGACAAGAGATTGAGCTTCTCTACTCGGTGGGTTGGACATCTTTCCTGAGGAGTGCGGTCCATTTTACTAGCAGGGGACATTTTTGTCTCTGAGGACATTTGGGTGCTCCGAGGTGGTTAAAGAATACTTACAGGGCCTCAGATAATTAGAACCCACATGGCCTTCTGGGTGCTCAGGGAGGAATCTCCGGGCCCTGTCAGGGGTCCTCAGCCTGGAGCTCCCCACAGCCACTTCTGGACTGGGTGGGAGGCCCTGTGGATCAGCAGGTAGGGGAAGCCGGTGTGAAGTTTTGTATCCATGAGTGCGGGTTCTTTCCTCCCTGAATCCTTGAGACTGGAGGCTACCTAACCCCTACAACATGAGGAGTAAAAACTTTCAGTAGCAATAAGAGCATCAAGAACACAGGATGCATTTTAGGATGAAAGGAAGAGAAATTATTCAAAGACTAAGAACTTAAGGATTTTTCCAGGTTCTTTGAAGTTGTCAAAAAATGAACATGGGGCTCTCGGGGTAGGAGGGTGGTGAAAGCGGCAGCGAAGGGATCACTGAGGTGCTTGTATTCTCGTGGCTGTGCGGGGATTTAAACGCCACCATGTCTAGTAAAAGGGCAAAGACCAAGACCACCAAGAAGCGCCCTCAGCGCACCACATCCAATGTGTTTGCCATGTTTGACCAGTCACAGATTCAGGAGTTCAAGGAGGCCTTCAACATGATTGATCAGAACAGAGATGGCTTCATTGACAAGGAAGATTTGCACGATATGCTTGCCTCACTAGGGAAAAATCCAACTGATGAGTATCTGGATGCCATGATGAATGAGGCTCCAGGCCCCATCAATTTCACCATGTTCCTCACCATGTTTGGTGAGAA